>NMRB01002052.1:74249-88920 GCA_002633025.1 Notospermus geniculatus | reverse complement strand
GGAGAAAATGTTTTCTCCTCGGGAGGAAATGTTTCCTCCCCGGGGAGCAAATGTTTTCTCCTCGGGGAGGAAATAATTATCTCCTCGGAGTAAATAATTTTCTCCCCGGGGAGAGAATGTTTTCTCCTCGGGGAGAAAATGTTTTCTCCTCGGGAGGAAATGTTTCCTCCCCGAGGAGCAAATGTTTTCTCCTCGGGGAGGAAATTCGAAAAGAAAAATTAATTATATTCAAAAAAAAAATAATCATGATACTTTCTAGCCACGGTACTTGCCTCTGCAAGTTGAGCAAGCTTTTACAAAAGCCATTCAAACCAATATGAAAACTGACCACAGGCCTGGGAACCACTGATTCACCCACAATGACTCAATCAAACAATACACTGAGAGTACATTTCACATGAATTACCTTCAATTGGAATGTTGTTAGCACGCATGACATGAGGGCCATTTGTCCAACCATTCTACTGTTGGTTGCATGTGTGATGTCATGTTCCTTGGTTTCGGATCTATTGAATGTACCATTATGCCACGCTGTAATGCTTCCTAATACAAGCTGAAATACTTTAGGCCAACAACATTCCAACCTGAGGTGATTCATGTGAAGTGTGCAATTTCTGCTGTCAGTGCACAGTTCCATTGGGTCATTTTGGATGACATCATTGGTTCCCAGGCCTGTGGTCAGTTTCACTGGTTGAATGGCTTTGTAAAAGCTTGCTCAACATGCAGTGTACGGCATGTGAACCAGACGTCTAAAGTACCATTTTTTGTAGAAAATAATCAAAATAATTAACAGATATCACACCTACTTGTTAGCATTTTATGTGACACAGGCACATGTGAAATTCTGTGGTGAAAGAATGACTATTCCTCATCTTTCTAGGCCTCTGAAATCTGGCATTGTCTCCCTAATTTAATTAGCAAAGAGCAATGCAATTGTTTTTGTGCCATCATAATTGTAAATCATTCAGTACAAAGCATCATCTGTGCAAGTTTCAAGCAAATCGAAACAGTAGTTTCAGAGTTATGCCGAACTTGTAACAACACTTGTTACAAATAGTTTCGTAAAAACTGCGCAGTTTGTAAAATGTTCACGTTTTATAAAACATGTTGTTGTTTTTTATAAAAAAATGTGCATTTTGCCGAATTTCGTAAAAACACTGCACGTGAATCGTAAAATCATTCCCCCAGATGTGTAAAACTGAACACCCACTTTCGTAAAATTTTCGATAGGTGACGAGAATGGTAGAACAGTCATCGACCATTTCTATAAAGTGTTTTTTCGTAAAACCTGCGCTGTATTTCATAAAATCGGCCATTCTCGGCCATCTGTTTACAAATCATGGCATCGTCCACCACAAGCAGCCCTAAGGGTATTCGGGTTGATTTGACATCCCTGTTGAAACTTTCTGTGGCAGCAGCGCTTGAGCACTACTGCAATCAAGACCATTGTACACCACCACTCCCAATCAAGACCATTTACATGTCGCTGGAGGATGGGATTGTGCTGGTGAAATGAAATTAACCTTGATGACGGCACTTCTAAACAAGAGGCCCATGGGCTTTGCGCTGAGCTGAGTATGACCTGCCCATTCAAGAGGATGAAACAGGGGAACGAGCGACAATAGATGGAAGGGGTTATTATCAGTTGGTGACTCAAGAGATATATATCTTATTAGATCCATTGGGTGGGGGGGGGGTTAATATCACTCTGTGAATCGAGATAGATGTCGTCTGACCGAATTGGGTGGAAAGGGGTAGTCATTCCGTGAATCGAGACAAATATCTGTCAGACCCATTGGGTGGGAAGGGGTTATTGATATCACTTGGCCAAACAATTTGACTTGGGCTGTGGTTTTATCTGGATTGGACTGCTAGTGACACATCACTGGACAGACTTCAACCCGTGCAATACCTCAAATCTTCTTGAGAAGACTAAACACCATACGTTTCAAGGAATGTTTCAATGTGTCAAGTTCCGTATCAAGAAGGGATGTAGCAGAATGGCGTGGATTGGGGAGGTTCCCTGTCCATTTTGGCCGCAATCAGACACATATTATGAAATATAACGGCGGGGAGGTAGCCATCTTCACAAAAACGTATGGCGAACAAAACTGGGAAAGATGGAATGAATAACCTTTCTGTTCAACCAAAAATATTTTATTGAAGTGCATGTAAGAACGTTTGTGCAACTTGCCATATTAAAACCCCAGGCCCTTCGTATTATTATCGACAGTTGAAAAAATATATGTCAAAAATGGAACAGACGTTAATTACAAAAATACGCTCCTGAGTTTCAGAAAGTATATGCAACAAGAATCAATCACTCCGCATAAAATTAAAGTGCTATCCACCAGGTAAAGGCATTGTCTGATGTTTTTCGTTCAAATGCAATCAACTATGTCAAAATCGGTGCGGTAGTATTTGAAATATTCAATATATCAGGTATAGATAAACATCAGTCAGTGCCTGCACAATCAAAATTACGGAGATACATGTATTTACCCATTCTTTTTAATCCACAATATATAAAACTGTCTGTTGAAAATTCAATAGACACCAATTACAAATGTAACAGAAAAAGTAAATGTAAAAAAGCCACTACTTTTTGCATGTTTGTGCTGAACAAAAATATGATCAGCATTGACATTGATTGTTAAGAGTGTTACCGGGGCCGGTACTGTATTCTCAAAGCCACCTTTATGAATGCACAAATATTTTGTTAGGTGGATTGTAAAGAATAAATCTCCTGTAAATGAACAATAGATGCACTGCATAAAGTTACAAGGGCATTGTGAATACATTCCCTGTTTCTTAAGCTCTCGAATAATGGATCACATTGTTACATGTAACTGTACCCATTTACACAATGTATATTGATCAAAAATATATTAAAATTGTCTGTTAAAAATCCAACAGAATTACAAATGTAAATGTAAAAGGAAATGAGATAGTGAATCACAGTGTTGAACAGGTAAGACGAACTTGTCATCTTGCCATTGGCTTAACTAAAAATACAATTCGTAAAATCTCTGTTCCTGAATTGATACACAATTCTGGCCCCAAATTGTACATCTATCGACGCCAATACACATTATCAATCCTATACCATCCATCAGAAATGGGGATCAGGATAAGCCAGGCACTCCACCACCGGCTGTATTCATTTAAGTAATTCCTGACCGCATTCATGACCCCAGACAATCTGCCGGCAAGTCGAGAAAGGCGTTGGACGGAGACTACCACATGTCCGTTTGCATCCGGATCTAAAGTGTCCATCAACTGGGGTGTTAAGTGCACGTTACGATTGTATCGCCGGACAGCTTCAGGGTTTCTGCGAACATAGTCATCGGTTAACTCCATGAGAAGCGGATGGACCTGTCTAATAGTATCCGCCATTCCGAGATCGCCGACCAAAACCTGCTGCACAATTTGAATGAGAATTTCTACTGGTAAATCCAACAGGGAAGAGTTAGTTTCGCTGGTGTCCGCATTCAGTTTATTGTCTTCCTGGTGGTCCAGGGGTGGGCCCTGTTCCGGGTTCTGGATAGAGTCAGACGGGGGGTTCTGGTTGGAGTCAGACTTGGGGTTCTGGTGGGAATCAGACTGAATGTTCTTGTCAGAGTCAGACTGGGAGTTCTGGTCGGAGTCAGACTGGGAGTTCTGGTCGGAGTCAGACTGGGAGTTCTGGTCGGAGTCAGACTGGGAGTCCTGGTCGGAGTCAGACTGGGAGTTCTGGTCGGAGTCAGACTGGGAGTTCTGGTCAGAGTCAGAGTGGGTGTTCTGGTCGGACTCAGACTGGGAGTTCTGGTCGGAGTCAGACTGAGAGTGGTCAGAGTTGGACTCGGTATTCTGGTCGGAGTCAGACTGAGAGTGGTCAGAGTCGGATTCGGTATCCTGGTCAGAATCAGTGTGAGAGTTCTGGTCAGAGTCAGACTCGCCATTCTGGTCAGAATCAGTGTGAGAGTTCTGGTCAGAATCGGACTCGGGATTCTGGTCGGAATCAGTGTGAGAGTTCTGGTCGGAATCAGTGTGAGAGTTCTGGTCAGAGTCGGACTCAGGGTTCTGGTCAGAAACAGAGTGAGGGTTCTGGTCAGAATCAGAGTGACGGTTCTGGTCAAAGTCGGACTTGGGTTTCTTGTCACAGTCGGACTCAGGGTTCTGGTCGGTGTCAAGGTGAGGGTGCACGAAATTGCTCAGTGATCCATGAAGACTTAAGTAGTGCTCACCATGACCTTCAGGCAAGTGACCCAAAACAAGTGTGGGTAAATTGTCGTCAAATGTACCTGAGGGAGAAATTACCACACTGTGGTCAGGACCATGGGCTGACACTATCACAATATTTGTATTATACAGTTCAGCCGTGCGTTGTACCGTTATGTCATCGCCATATGTGCGGGAATCCGACATTTCATCGAGATATCTGTCGACATTTCCAACGAAACTCCGCAAGTGTGTGTGATGTAAATATGGATCGCGCACGAGAGACATAACTATTCGTCTTCGGAGCTCAAGGTGAGAAATGCTATGTCCTAAAGTCTGTAGTTGATGTGCAAGTGCTTCAAACTGACAAGCACCAGTCCCCTGTGGGTCCAAAACAACATCAAACCCTTGTTCCTGAAACTCTGTGTATCTATCTCTTACGGATTTAACTATATAATATTTCTCTTTGGCTTTGTCTCGTTGCATTCTGGTTCTACTCGCATGTAGCTTTTGCTGATGCATATCACTGGTTGAACAAGCGATATTTTCTATATCATACCATTTGCCATTCACTTTGGACTTATTTCTGTCGTGTTTGACGTCCTCAACTTTGCCAGATATGATGTTTTTGTAGTCTTTTCCTCGTACACCCTTGCGTTTTTTTGAATCTCGAACAAAAACTTGGTCACCCTTCAGGAATCGGACCGGAGGATTGGCCTTCAATTCTCGCTTCAGAGTTCTGGCATCACAACGTTTTGTAGCAGCTGCTGCCTTTTCCCGTATGTGCTTCGCCTGTGAGGCAAAATCCTTCAAATCAAGTTTTGATGGTGTGTAATCGCTTCCTGGCAAATATTCGACTTCGCTATCATCAGCGAGTTCCTTTAAGGCGTTATTTGGCCTGCAGAAATAGATTTCAAAAGGGCTTTTCCAGCCCAATTCCTCTTTCGCTTCGAGATTCATTGCTGAAGAAATCTCTGGAAGCTCTTCAACCCAGTTAGAACCAGCTTTTCTTTTCTGGCAAACATCAAACTTGATTTTCTTACGTAGAGTCCTGTGACACCGCTCGACCTTCCCTTGGGCTTGAGGATGGTATGGTCTGCTGTTCACAATACGCACATTTTGCTTCTTCAATAATCGTTTCACACTTCCTTTGAATTCCTTTCCATTGTCACTTTGCAGAATTTTTGGCCAACCGTGGACACGAAAAATGTTCTGCAGAGTATCAGCCACAAGTTTGGATTTTTTGGATTCCAAGGCTGACAAAAACAGAAACCTACTGAATACGTCCATGAGGCTAAGGATATATCTGTACTTCACACCTTTGTATCGTGTGGCAACTTCATGCATTAGATCCATTTGTAACCGTTCCATAACACATTTGGCTCGAATTGGTTTAATTGGAGCTTTGTGGCCAAATTTCAAATTTCGACTTTGATACAGTTTCGATGTCTTCAAAACGTTCTTTACGTTTCGTTCACTTACACCAGCATATCGTTCAGAAAGCCTCAGTTTCACCCTCCGTACTCCAGCCCCCTTGGCTGCCTTTAGAGTGTCTATGACATTCCGTTTCATGTTTTCTCTGCAGAGCACAGGGCGTTTCATGTAGAGCAGGTTACCACGAGCAGATATTGAAAAATCCTGTTCGTGCCTCTTCCAGCGGGCATATGCGGCAGCATGAACATTTGTTCGATCCTTCACTGGACAGTTGAAAGTCTTACTTCTAACCAATTCCTTGATCAAATCGCACGTAACTTTATCCATACCGTGGATAGCAGCACTTGTGGCGATTACCGCCCAGATCACAAGTATGTGGATGAACATCGCGTATTATTACCTGAAAATACAGAAAAAATGGTCCATGTACCATATGCTCACCTGGGTGAATGTACAAGAAGAACAAATGACAATGTTAAATTGAAATATTCCCGGGTAAGCCTTGAGTTCCACAGACACCTGATCACACCAAGTCAGAACATATTAGGTCAAATAGCCACAAAACGTTCCACCAAATGACACATTTTGAACTCTGACATCTGTGGCCTTGAAAAGTAGGTCAAATACAAAACCTTTTACATGTCATGTATCATTAGATTCACCGATGACGAAAATTTGGAGACGATCCAGACGTTAGTTTAGGAATTATTGGAATTTGAGTTTTCATTTTTGCCACCTGGTGGCCAAACTAATAATCAAATTGTACCGAAACTTGGTGTCATACATCAACTGACATATGTACAAGATTCAGGTCAATAGCCCTAGCAGTTACGAAAAATGCCACCAAATGGCAAAATTTTGAACTGTGACCTATGTGACCTTGAAAAGTAGGTCAAATCACACACCCATTACATGTCGTATGTATACTCATTATATACACCTGTGATAAAAATTTGGAGACGATCCAGTCATTAGTTCAGGAGTTATTGCAATTGTTGTTTTTGGTTTTCGCCACCTGGTGGCCAAGTCAAGAATCGAATTGGACCGAAACTTGGTGTCATATGTCATATGACGCAGGGCATATATGTACAAGCTTCAGATCAATAACCCCAGCGGTTACAAAACGGGTCCTGCTAACCGACGACGACGACGGACACAGCACTGTCGTAAGAGCTCACGTGAGCTAATGAGGGGAACTTCAATGAGTTCAATGTGAAATGAGATCTGTACACCTCAGAAATGACAACACTGAACAACTATGAACACTTTTTTACGTTGATAGGCCTACAGGTTCAAAGGTATCAATGGTGTGTTTCATTAGCTCTGCTGGTAGCTCTATGATAGCATGGATGCCGTCATTTTCGTCCTTCAGCAGGGCACGTTTCTTAACCTCCAGGGCTATCGAAGCAAAACTTAACACACATGTACCAGTGCCCCTGTTTGAGAGTACGGTTAAGACAGACACCAAGGAAGTTTCGGTCCAATCTGATTTCGTTTGCAACGAAGATTGTCACCAGGGGTTGTACATGTACGAGTGAGCGACGAGACCTGTAGACACTGGGGACGAGGTTGATAGGCACACTCCTTACAAGACACACACCAGTGCAGCTCTTCTAAGCATTTTTAGCTTTCAAAGTTTCCAGATTAAAGAACCTACTACTAACATAAAAGTACTAACTCACCTTATCATATCATGAATGTGTTCGATCTCAAAATCTAATAAGAACGCGGAAATTCACAAAACAGCAATCATCCGCTTTAACTTCCAACTGCTGTAACTATTTCGGTTTCTGGCTTGTAATGAATGTAACGCCCCAGTTTGTCAAAAGCGAACTCAACTCAAAGTAATAATATTTTGTGTCAGTATTTAAAGTGTGGTGTGAAAATGACAACAGGTGCTAAGTTTCAGCACCTGCACCTATTGACACAAATAATGAAATTTCAACAAATATTTGTTTCCATGTATGGAAACATGAAGGGAAAGATTCTTATATAATTTGTTTCCGGTTTTAACTATGAGTTAATTATTTATTAATATTACTGAGAAATTTACTATAAACGCTGGGTTTTGGGAATTTTTTTGTTACTACATCTATGTCCGATACACCAGTGGAGATGAACTGATTGATCACTCTGCCAGTATTGAACATAATAAAAGTACTACAAACCAGGGCTTTCCTATTTCTCGGGTAACAGCTAAAATAGAACTAATGCGTGGTTATGATAAACCAGCCGGGATTTGTAGAACATCTGGAATTAAATGAATGTTTTATGAAACACACCGCAGGTTTTACGAAAAAGCATTGGTCGATGACTGTTTTACGATTCTCGCCACCTATCCTAAATTTTACGAAAATGGGTGTTCAGTTTTACACATCTGGGGGAATGATTTTACGATTCACGTAATAGTTTTGTAAAAACAGTGCAGTGTGTAAAATGTTCACGTTTTATAAAACCTGTTGTTGTTATTTTATAAAAAAGTGTGCATTTTGCCGAATTTTGTAAAAACACTGCCCGCAAATCGTAAAATCGTACCCTAGATGTGTAAAACTGAACACCCACTTTCGTAAAATTTTCGATAGGTAAGGAGAATCGTAAAACAGCCATCGACTATTTTCATAAAATGCTCATTTTTTTATAAAAAACAACAACAGGTTTTATAAAACGTGAAACTTTTACAAACTGCAATATTTTTACAAAACTATTTGTAACACTGCACGTTCCGAAAGTGAACAGCCCCTTTGGCCACAAAGCCCCAATTAAACCAATTCGAGCCAAATGTGTTATGGAACGGTTACAAATAGATCTAATGCATGAAGTTGCCACACGATACAAAGGTGTGAAGTACAGATATATCCTTAGCCTCATGGATCTATTCAGTAGGTTTCTGTTTTTGTCAGCCTTGGAATCCAAAAAATCCAAACTTGTGGCTGATACTCTACAGAACATTTTTCGTGTCCACGGTTGGCCAAAAATTCTGCAAAGTGACAATGGAAAGGAATTCAAAGGAAGTGTGAAACGATTATTGAAAAAGCACAATAATGTGCGTATTGTGAACAGCAGACCATACCATCCTCAAGCCCAAGGGAAGGTCGAGCGGTGTCCCAGGACTCTACCTAGGAAAATCAAGTTTGATGTTTGCCAGAAAAGAAAAGCTGGTTCTAACTGGGTTGAAGAGCTTCCAGAGATTTCTTCAGCAATGAATCTCGAAGCGAAAGAGGAATTGGGCTGGAAAAGCCCTTTTGAAATCTGTTTCTGCAGACCAAATAACGTCTTAAAGGAACTCGCTGATGATAGCGAAGTCGAATATTTGCAAGGAAGCGATTACACACCATCAAAACTTGATTTGAAGGATTTTGCCTCACAGGCGAAGCACATACGGGAAAAGGCAGCAGCTGCTACAAAACGTTGTGATGCCAGAACTCTGAAGCGAGAATTGAAGGCCAATCCTCCGGTCCGATTCCTGAAGGGTGACCAAGTTTTTGTTCGAGATTCAAAAAAACGCAAGGGTGTACGAGGAACAGACTACAAAAACATCATATCTGGCAAAGTTGAGGACGTCAAACACGACAGAAATAAGTACAAAGTGAATGGCAAATGGTATGATATAGAAAATATCGCTTGTTCAACCAGTGATATGCATCAGCAAAAGCTACATGCGAGTAGAACCAGAATGCAACGAGACAAAGCCAAAGAGAATATAGTTAAAGCAAATGGCTCGCGCGGTTTGTTTACATTTTTGGTGGTACCTCCCATAGAGAGTGAATCTCACCTCCAGGCAAAGCCGTGCTCCAGCCATATGCAAAGCCTCTGCACATATGCGCACGTAAACACTGGGGACGAGGTTCCATTAAAAACTTGTTAAAATGGGTTAATGACAGTTTCAAATTCAGTCGGTCAAAATGTACATTTTGTACTATTCACATTGATTTCGAAGCGGCAGATTTTGCAGAATACGCCTCCGAAATGTGGCTGTCTAATGCATTTCCCAATAAACTAAAATCCTTCTTTCGCCTTTTTCTCAAAACGGCGCTTGATTTGAGGACATGTCAACAAACAACTGTCAACAAACCCCGCGAGCCATTTGCTTTAAATCCGTAAGAGATAGATACACAGAGTTTCAGGAACAAGGGTTTAATGTTGTTTTGGACCCACAGGGGACTGGTGCTTGTCAGTTTGAAGCGCTTGCACATCAACTACAGACTTTAGGACAAAGCATTTCTCACCTTGAGCTCCGAAGACGAATAGTTATCTCTCGTGCGCGATCCATATTTACATCACACACACTTGCGGAGTTTCGTTGGAAATGTCGACAGATATCTCGATGAAATGTCGGATTCCCGCACATATGGCGATCACATAACGGTACAACGCACGGCTGAACTGTATAATACAAATATTGTGATAGTGTCAGCCCATGGTCCTGACCACAGTGTGGTAATTTCTCCCTCAGGTACATTTGACGACAATTTACCCGCATTTGTTTTGGGTCACTTGCCTGAAGGTCATGGTGAGCACTACTTAAGTCGTCGGCGTGGATCACTGAGCAATTTCGTGCACCCTCACCCTGACACCGACCAGAACCCTCAGTCCGACTGTGACAAGAAACCCGAGTCCGACTTTGACCACAACCGTCACTCTGATTCTGACCAGAACCCTCTCTCTGTTTCTGACCAGAACCCTGAGTCCGATTCTGACCAGAACTCTCACACTGATTCCGACCAGAACTCTCACAATGATTCTGACCAGAATACCGAGTCCGACTCTGACCAGAACTCTCACACTGATTCTGACCAGAATACCGAGTCCGACTCTGACCAGAACTCTCACACTGATTCTGACCAGAATCCCGAGTCTGACTCTGACCAGAACTCTCACACTGATTCTGACCAGAATACCGAGTCCGACTCTGACCACTCTCTGTCTGACTCCGACCAGAATACCGAGTCCGACTCTGACCACTCTCAGTCTGACTCCGACCAGAATACTGAGTCCGTCTCTGACCAGAACCTTCACTCTGATTCCGACCAGAATCCCCAGTCTGACTCGACCAGAACTCCCAGTCTGACTCCGACCAGAACTCCCAGTCTGACTCTGACCAGAACCTTCAGTCTGATTCCGACCAGAACCCCCAGTCTGACTCCAACCAGGACCCTCCGTCTGACTCTAACCAGAACCCAGAACAGGGCCCACCCCTGGACCACCATGAAGACAATAAACTGAATGCGGACACCAGCGAAACTAACTCTTCCCTGTTGGATTTACCAGTAGAAATTCTCATTCAAATTGTGCAGCAGGTTTTGGTCGGCGATCTCGGAATGGCGGATACTATTAGACAGGTCCATCCGCTTCTCATGGAGTTAACCGATGACTATGTTCGCAGAAACCCTGAGTTGATACAATCGTAACGTGCACTTAACACCCCAGTTGATGAACACTTTAGATCCGGATGCAAACGGACATGTGGTAGTCTCCGTCCAACGCCTTTCTCGACTTGCCGGCAGATTGTCTGGGGTCATGAATGCGGTCAGGAATTACTTAAATGAATACAGCCGGTGGTGGAGTGCCTGGCTTATCCTGATCCCCATTTCTGATGGATGATCCCCATTTCTGATGGATGGTATAGAATTGATAATGTGTATTGGCGTCGATAGATGTACAATTTGGGATTTTACAAATTGTATTTTTAGTTAAGCCAATGGCAAGATGACAAGTTCGTCTTACCTGTTCAACACTGTGATTCACTATCTCATTTACTTTTACATTTACATTTGTAATTCTGTTGGATTTTTAACAGACAATTTTAATATATTTTTGATCAATATACATTGTGTAAATGGGTACAGTTAACAATGTGATCCATTATTCGAGAGTTTAAGAAACAGGGAATGTATTCACAATGCCCTTGTAACTTTATGCAGAGCATCTATTGTTCATTTACAGGAGATATATTCTTTACCATCCACCTAACAAAATATTTGTGCGTTCGTATAAACTTTAAGGTGGCTTTGAGAATACGGTACCAGCCCCGGTAACACTCTTAACAATCAATGTTAATGCTGATCATATTTTTGTTCAGCACAAACATGCAAAAAGTAGTGTTCAACTTACCAGAACTTTTTCTTCAACTCTGATCCCATTTACCTTTGACTTTTTGACATTTACTTTTTCTGTTACATTTGTAATTGGTGTCTGTTGGATTTTCAACAGACAGTTTTATATATTGTGGATAAAAAAGAATGGGTAAATACATGTATCTCCGTAATTTTGATTGTGCAGGCACTGACTGATGTTTATCTACACCTGATATTTTGAATATTTCAAATACTACCGCACCGATTTTGACTGCATATGAAAGAAAAACATCTGACAATGCCTGTACCTGGTGGATAGCAGTTTAATTGTATGCGGAATGATTGATTCTTGTTGCATATACTTTCTGAAACTCAGGAGCGTATTTTTGTAATTAACGCCTGCTGCATTTTTGACAGATATTTTTTCAACTGTTGATAATAATACGAAGGGCCTGGGGTTTTAATATGGCAAGTTGCACAAACGTTCTTACATGCACTTCAATAAAATATTTTTGGCTGAACAGAAAAGTTATTCATTCCATCTTTCCCAGTTTCGTTCGCCATACGTTTTTGTGCAGATGGCTACCTCCCCGCCGTTATATTTCATAATATGTGTCTGATTGCGGCCAAAATGGACAGGAAACCTCCCCTATCCACCCCATTTCTTCTCGATACGGAACTTGACACATTGAAACATTCCTTGAAACGTATGGTGTTTAGTCTTCTCAAGAAGATTTGAGGTATTGCACGGGTTGAAGTCTGTCCAGTGATGTGTCACCAGCAGTCCAATCCAGATAAAACCACAGCCCAAGTCAAATTGTTTGGCCAAGTGATATCAATAACCCCTTCCCACCCAATGGGTCTGACAGATATTTGTCTCGATTCACGGAATGACTACCCCTTTCCACCCAATTCGGTCAGACGACATCTATCTCGATTCACAGAGTGATATTAACCCCTCCCCACCCAATGGATCTGATAAGATATATATCTCTTGAGTCACCAACTGATAATAACCCCTTCCATCTATTGTCGCTCGTTCCCCTGTTTCATCCTCTTGAATGGGCAGGTCATAGTCAGCAAGCGCAAAGCCCATGGGCCTCTTGTTTAGAAGTGCCGTCATCAAGGTTAGTTTCATTTCACCAGCACAATCCCATCCTCCAGCGACATGTAAATGGTCTTGATTGGGAGTGGTGGTGTACAATGGTCTTGATTGCAGTAGTGCTCAAGCGCTGCTGCCACAGAAAGTTTCAACAGGGATGTCAAATCAACCCGAAGACCCTTAGGGCTGCTTGTAGCGGAAGATGCCATGTTTGTAAACAGATGGCCGAGATTGGCCGATTTTATGAAATACAGCGCAGGTTTTACGAAAAAGCACTTTATAGAAATGGTCGATGACTGTTTTACGATGTTCGTCACCTATCGAAAATTTTACGAAAGTGGGTGTTCAGTTTTACACATCTGGGGAGTAGTAGATAAAAGTGTTCTTTCAACTCCAACTTTTAGGTAGCGCGCCACACAAAACGCTGCAGTGGAGTCGCTGTGGCGCTACCTAAAAGTTGGAGTTGAAAGAACTCCTTTTGGGGAGTCTTTGCCTCTGTGTCTGGGGGTGTCCTCGGTCTTGTCTGTTGCATCAGCTCCCACCAGCATCCGGACTCCTTCATCAGCATTTCCTGGACTGACATGTTCTTTCAACTCCAGGTTTTCGGTAGCGCGCCATACCAAACGCAGCGATGGAGTCGCCATGGCGCGCTACCGAAAACCTGGAGTTGAAAGAACTCCCTTTTGGGAATCTTTGCGCCTCTGCGTCGGGGCATCTCCACGGTTGGGACCGAATCTCTATGGCGATGAAAGCATAATCCTTTGAACTGCCCATACTCCATTTGACGTACAGTACCGCTAGTCTCAATTCTATAGTGTCAACATACATATTACATGCTGCAGTTGAAAGAACAGACAGGTGGCCGCGCATCCGCTCCCGCATCTCTCATGCAGGTGTCTCCCAGCAAGTGGAGGGAACAGTTGCCAGGCAGTTGGGGAGGTCGATAATGGACCAAGCAGTGGGGGAGGGGAAAGCGCTTGTGCAGACGGATAGTCAGCATGCTCATTAGATGCCGTGACAGTTACCTTAAAGTATCTTGATGACAGCTTAGGTCAGGCATCTTCTTGATTGGTAATCAAACAAGAACTGAACAAGGGGCCGTATCCGGTCGACAGAATATGCTGTTGTGTCGAAGTCGCGTGACTCAAACTCTTTCTTTAAATGCATCGAAACAACGTTCGCCGGTAGTTGTGTCACGGCTTCCTCGATGCAATCGGATAACACAACGTTTTCAAGGCCATCGTCCTGTTGTGCCAAGTTCTCACATATTTGTAGAAAGACGACCTTGGCAACGGATTCTAAAATAAGTTTTCCGCACTCTGTGGTTAATAAATATTCTTTGAAGCAAACAGTGTTCGGAAATTCAGGGTACAGAATCGTGTAAGGGGCGCCATCATCCTTTAGCACAATTTCTCCTTGCTCTGACTCCATCGTGGATGTTCAAGGTTTTTTGGGTCTGTCAAAACCATTGTTTTGCTTCATCACAAGGACATTTTGGGTTTCTTTCTGTATGTAGGCCTACAGGGCGTAAGAAATAGATGTGAAGGAAATCAACATTTTATGTGTTTTCCCTCGATCTCCTTCATGCTGTCATGCTGTGCAAAAAAGATAAGAATTGAAAGCGCATAAAAGCAATGACAAAGTTTTATTGAGTAAATCTTGCCCAAACGCAGACGGCAAATGATATCAGTACGTGTAATCTGTGCCCTATTCAAAAAAAACACTTCCTCCATGCATAGCTCCCAAATATGACTCCCCCTCCGCTCTAAAAATTCATTGTCGCAGAGAGGAGCCAGCCTAACAGAAGAGAGATCCTGAAAATTCCTATTACAATGATACTTTTGACAAGTGAGAGAAGGTA
>NMRB01002052.1:44654-73512 GCA_002633025.1 Notospermus geniculatus | reverse complement strand
GTTTATTGTCCATTTGCTAGGCCTAAGTCGTCATTCGTAGTTTAGGCAAATGACATCTAATATATGTTGGTTTACCGTTTTAATACAGACGTCTGATCGACGTTTACCAAACGTCCAGAAAACGTCTTACAAAATTTGTCTCTTTCGTGATCCAATGAACTTTTGCCAACATACGGGACCTGTACACTCATCCTATCAAGTATCATGAATCGTGGTACCTGACCAAACGCACACCAGAATTTTTTTGCAAAAGGGAGTGTCTTTGGCCCAACGTTAAAAAAACGTTATTCGAACATTCACAAAACGTTTCCACTATTATCCATTAGTTATATGGCGCATTAGCCAGTAATCATGAAAAAAGGTCACAGTGGGAAAACTGAAGACAATTTACACTGCTATATATATGTGTATTTAATATATTCAGAGGTAATTACACAACGTTTTATTGACGTTGATCAAACGTCTATGACGAACATCTGACGTTCGGCGAAAAATATACGTTTAATAAACGTTTTTTTAACATTCCAATGCTAGCTGGGCTGTCCCATTCCTGAACTTGGGAAAAAAATGATCAAATCCAAAGTTGATGATATGTAATTTTACAACGACAACATGCGGATTCGGCGAATCAAGTCTTTTAGCGTCCGAGCATCCCAACAGTTTCGCATCGAAAGGGCCTTTGACATTCCAATTTCTTTTTCGGTTAAAACCTCGGTGCGACGGAGGTAGTTGTGTTTTGAACGCTTTGTTAAATTGATCAAATGATTGAGTGGATCGAAAATCAAGCCTAAACGGGTGTTTTTTTTTGCTTGGTTTTCTTGTCTTTTTTTGGCGCGGCACCCGATGGTGGTCGACCGGGTGCCCGTTTAATGCCCTCCTCGCATAAAACAGGCAAGCAATGCACGGCGCATTTTTTACATCTGCCGTTTTGTTTAGAGGTAAAGTGTTCTTCAAGCGTTTTCAAGGCATCGGCATTTTTCTTAACGAATTCGAGGAAAGATTTCATCGAGTTGATCTGTCGTTCTGTATTTTGAATTTGGACCTGGGATCGAGTCTCGAATGCCAGGATTTTACCATTACATGTATTAATCCAGGAATCAATTTTATTGAAACTTTCCTGGTAGTTGTTTTGGAAAGCGCAGGCGGAACGAAAGTCGTTTAAAATTTGTGGGTGTTTCGTTTGCAGTGGCAATAGATACTTATTCTCGAACGCTGTTTGTGCAGGCGTGCATCGTACGTCGCTGTTAGTGTCGGTGTTTCCGACAAAATCCTCCAACAGCTGTTGTTCTTCCCTGTTACCGACAGGTTGGGGAAAGGGCTCTTCACTTTTTTCTTTAATTCTCTTATAGCGTCGTCGAACTTTTGCTGGGAGTTCACAAGAGTTTGACGGCGATATGTGCCGTTTTTGTGACGAAGCTTTTGTCTTGCTAGGCGAAGAGGATGTCTGGTTTATCTTATTGTTTGATTTTGTTTGGTGGTTTTTTTCGTTTGACAAATTACAGGCGTGATCTCGCTCAGAAATATTGGAAGACGACAATGTACCTTTTTGTTTGACAGACCTACCTGAAATGAGAGCCTTTTCGGCGCAATGTTCCACTCTTTGAAAGCTTTCATCAATGCGTTTGCGTTCGCCAACGGTTCAGTCGTCACAGCTACTACAACTATCCGAATCACTGCTTGTCTCGCTTTCCGACGTGAGGTGGTGGCTTTCCTCGTCGTCGTCTCTGTCCGAATCGTTGGAATGAACATCAGCGTCGCTTGGATTGTCGTCGATTGTTTGCGCTTGGCAGCTGATGTCAATGCGATCGTCTTCGCGAACCACAATGGACACCAGATATTGAGCGAATAGTTCACCCTCGACGATCTCGTCTTTAAAAGCGTGATGTTGCAATTGAATGACGTCAGTTTTCAAATATTCGGCCAAAACAATAACAAAACTTTGCCAACACGCCTTGTTTTTAGCATCAAAATTTGTGAGGGAGGGGCTTTTGCGCAAGCAACCAATGACGTCCATGCATTCTAATTTCTTCGGATAGCAAGACGAAAGCTTTCTTACAATTTGCATTAGAATTTTACCACTGGCCATGATTATATTCTTTTGAATAAAGTGGCAACAATGTTTTATTTAGCGAACGAATGTACTCAGCGATTGAGGCTTGTGCTGTAGGACGAAGCCCGTGGCCTAAACAGTGTCGTAAACGAATTCAAGAAACGAATAAAATTCACGAAACTTTTCCTGCAGCGTGTCTACGTTTGCACCGCCCACAAAAACACAATTTTTCTGAAAACAACGAAATACTGGTGTGGTTTTATTAAACATCAAACCCCGGGATACGAAGGGCGTTTCTACGTCGTGGTGCTCTTTAATGTGGGGTCGGGCGGTTTCGTCAGGAAAAAATTGAATCAAACAGTCAATGATGCTTTCCAGTGGGCAAGTTCTAAAAAAATTGGTCAGATGGTTTGTGTCGAATGTGCCTTGGATGTTCACCTGGCGGCTTCTAAATTTAAACGACTGCCGAAGTGTTGGGGGTTCGACAAAATCGAAAACTTCACGTAAGATACCCTGATAAAGCTGTTCTAGGATTTCCGTTTTGGCCCAGTGATGAATGTTCCTACGGATGTGGAGGACAATGTGTATTCGCTTGGACACTTTGTATGTAATATCGAGAAAACGTCGTTTCACGTATCCGGATATGATGCGAGTGGCAAACTGTTGCGAGTAGCGAAAAATATTCAACGTGTGTGGAGAGACAGGATCTAGGTGGAAAATAATTTGCCTCACCTTTGTGTTCGTGAACAGGAGGTTCATTGACTCGGACAGAAACACTCGTAAATACACATAGAAGACTTGTTCACAGTTCTCCCACATTCACTGTTATCTGTTTAGGCCCAACGACGATGCAGAGTCGGTGTCCTGGCCAACAAATCACCACTTGGAACAGCCGTTTTAATTCATCATCGTGGTTGTGCGTAAACGCAGAGTACGGGTGCCTGATCTTGCACGCTCCACAAACGACCGATTTACAGCCTCCATGCAGTATTCTTCAGATTCGATCCATCGTGTCCATTGTTGTTTTTGGACGACCGCTGTGACAATTCCACTAGAAATAGTCTATGATAACTTGATTCATACATGTCATACGAGTGTCGTCTTGGGTAAATCGCTGTGCCTGAAAATAAAACACGGAACAGTTGTTCAATGAACAGAGCCGTACCTCGTCAATGCAACAACAAAGCTTAGAGTTGGAATACATTCCAAAATTTTATCACATGACGACATTTTTAGTGTTCGCCATCATGTACATGTAACACAAGAAAGGGAAGGATCCCCATGGTGGCTGACGAATGAAGTGAAGCAGAATGGCTACCCAGCAAAATATAAGGTACAAAAGCAATGCCGTATTGGGAAAGGCATTTCGTCGTGGGCGATTCCAAACGGGTATAACCGACCCACTTGATGTTGTATTGGCAAATATGATGTAATCACCCCTTAGATTTTTGCCATCCTAGAGATGATTTTGTTGTGCTCTCTCATGTCTTTGCATTCGCCGCATTCAGGGTTTCGTCCGAAAGTCCGGCACATGTAACACATTGCTGGCACCGGATGGTAGTGCCTCAATCTTTCATCAATGTTTTGCGCCATCCTTTTAGGCAAATGTTGAACGTCAGCTCGTTTTAACTTCGTTTCAATCGCTTCATAACATAGGTCTTGGAGGGTTTTGGGGTTATATCTTGGCGTGATGAATTTAACTGTTGTTGGTACTCCCGAAAACCACCTGTTCACATCGTCCAAACTCAATTCAGGAATCATTTTTCTTGCCATTTTGTTTCGTGAATATTACACTATTCCCCAAGTCCGCAAATAAAATTCCAACGGCTGGGTTATGGCAACGTTATTAAATATTATATATCGTTTGAAGTCTTGCAATCACAAGGTAATGGTTCGGATGTTTGCCATCACAAGATAATTTAGCTCCCGTTGGCGAAAAACAACAGGCCATCTTGGCGTGAATTGTTTGTGATATCGTATTAAACGACAAGTGGCTGTTGGTGTTTTCGCTGCTCATCGTGAATTAATGTGCAGCAACGGGAGGTAACTGTGTTGAGAGATAAATAAGCACGGTGGTTGTTCTTCGAACAGTTGCCGAAGACGCAGAATGTCGACTTACCGTGTTACTGCACACTTGCCAGGTGATTTTCCGTCCGTCCCTGTCTAAAGATAGAAGCTGCAGATGAAATGTTCTGCAAAAAAGACGAAAGACAGTATGAAATATAAACTCCAACTTGTCAATCCCCTTTATTGTTTCATAAGGGCGCAAAATACAGAAGGTTTGTAAAATTTGATTGTTGGTCAATCAACTCACAAGTACATGTAACTTACAATTACATGTAAGGCCTAAGACGGCTGGGACGATTATCTATAATTAAGCGACAGCGAGACAATTGATTCTTCGGCGACTGTTGTTATCACATCGTATTTTAGACGCGGCTTGGAAAAAGATTCACCGAAAACGTAGCCTTTTTCCTCCACCAGTTTATCGTAGAGCCCAATTAATTTTATGTTCGAGAAAATAATTCACGCACTCTAAACGAAGCGACTATTTGCCTGAGCATAACAAGGCCGTGCTGGTTTTATAGATAATATTTATCGCTCTGCAAATTAACCTGTCTGTCCATACTTTGCATTTTCGATTGGACAACAAAAACAGCCATCTCGTCTCGATGAAATATTTTTCGCTTGCAGAAATTAATTACTCGTTGGAACAGTTATTTATTGCGAACCAATATTAATTGTGAACTTTCTTGCTTTGTGTTTTCGATCGGACAGCAAAAATAGCCAGCCAGGCTTTGTGAATTATTTTTCGCCTTGAGAAAATAAATGCTTGTCTAGACAATTATTTAACGTGAGCAATATTAATTCAGCTTCGGACCACAGCGAGGGAGATATTTTGTGCCAGAGAATTTAAATTGCTCTTCATGCGACAATTAATTTACGCAGCGAAAATTAATTCGAAACGCCTCTCTCTGTTTTAAAGCATCCACCTATTACAACGAAGAAAACTCACTTACCTTTTTGCACAGGCCTGTATGTCATACACGCATTTTCCCAAGTCACAGCTCTGAAAAACACAAAACAAAATCGTTGTGTGAGTGACGGTGTCTGATGGCATTTTCTACTGCCGTAATGAAAACTGGCAGGAATTTTGAAGAACAAGGCAATTTCTGCTCCCGCTCGAACTATAAACCCCTTGTGACGAACTCTTTCACGCCACATCACAAGATCAACATAAACGCTGTCAAAACCGAATCACAAAACAGTTTGTTTCATCACTCAGAAAGTAGCTATGGCACACCGACCGGAGATTCTGCGATTTCACAGGCTTTCACAATACGCCACCGTTCCAACGAAAGCAACGCCCAACTCGATTGGTTACGACTTGTATAGTTCCGAAAACGTGGTTATCGAGGGAATGGATCGTGCGTGGGTGTCCACTGATTTGCAAGTCCGCCTCCCGAAAGGTTGTTACGGACGTATTGCACCACGTTCAGGGTGGAGTTATTCAAAGTTTTGTCATATTGGAAGTGGCGTGGTTGATATCGACTACACTGGCGTTCTAAAAATTTTAGTTTTCAATTTTTCACAATCGCCTCTGCACGTCACACGAGGACAACGCATAGCACAACTCATTTGTGAGAAAGCTTCAAATCCTGTCGTGATGGAATCGAGAGAACCATTCGATGGCAAGGATGGAAACAGAGGAAGTGCAGGTTTTGGCTCCAGTGGACTATTTTAACTCGAGCAAACAAGAATAACGACATTAGAATGCCGAGCCCCTTATTAATCGCTTTTATGCAACACTCCGCCCGGTGTCCACGAAAAGGTGTTGTGATGAGAACGTTGTAATCGTGTTGCTACATTGATGATGTGAACGCTTTTTTGTCGATAATAATCACATTACTTCCCAATTGTTTCTCAAGATCCCGAAGATGGCTGCTGAAGATCTCGAAGACGATTTTTACGTGGTCCTCCCTAGTAATACCACAGTTTTGCAGGGCATGGAGCAAAACCGGGCATCGCGCTTCACCATTGCTTTGCCTAAAGCATTGGATTTCACAAAAATTCACGATGAATACGTGTGCGGTTTGTCTGAAATAACATATCCTTGTAGCTGGAGTGAGGAAATCAAAATTGAGCGGTGCGTGTACCAAATTGCAACGGCCGATTTGAGACGGGGGCAAGGACCTAAAATACACGACGCCTGTGCCGGGCAGAAGGGTGTTGATCGCATTTTCAACCTCAACCAACTATTAGATGAACTCAACAGCAAAAAACCGCCGGAATGGCATTATGGACAATTCGGACTCACGAGCGCAGGCTATGTTTCTGTTCGGATGAAAGACGGCGACTGCCTTTTCATGGACTATTTTCTGGCACAATTGCTTGGGTTTAGAAAAACGAAATATTTCTTCGGGGAAGGAAAGCCCTATCGTACACAGAAATCGACACGCAGCACGGCAGAAACAGTTGGAAAAGAGACGATTGAGACTGACTTCGGGGCTGGGAGAGTTCCTGCAGCCAATTCTGCTACTGCAACGACGGACGATGCCACGACATCCGATACAACCCACGATGAACCGCTCGACGAGGAAAAAGAAGAACAGTGGTATAGAGTGACGGCTGAACGGAAGTCGGACCTGCGCGTTCACCTATCGAGTCTATATATTTATTGTAATCTCTCGAAAGCGACCCTTGTAGGTAACGCACTTGTGCCCTTGCTTCGGGCCTTACCAATAGAGGAATGCGCCGGAAGGGGGGAGAATGGGAACGAAGGCGAACGGAGCACCAGAAAATACTTATCGAAGTCATTCGATCGTATTCGATATCGGCCCCTTGCCAGCAAATACTTCCAATCAATTGAGATTTTGATTTGCGATGATCTTGGTCAAGAGGTGGAATTCTCTTGGGGAAAAGTGGTGTGCACACTCCATTTCAAAAAACGAAAAATGTAATGAGACAAGAGCTGTGTTCACACAGACTTCTGCAGTTCTTCAATCTGCTATATAATACTATGGAGGAGATAGATCCACAAACGACATATTTTATAGCGCCTGCTAGCGAACACCATCATGTGGACGCGTCACGCATCGAGGTGTGTTTATCGGAAGACGAGGATGGAGACACAAAATGCCAGCTTGTCTTATTCGCTTATGAGTCCCTCGCTCGAAGCGAATTGTCCATGGCTCAGTTAAATGACTTATTAAGGATAAACGTCGATATCCTCGAACATCGAACTCACTGCCCTAGATGGTCCGCCTGCGTTCACGACAATGGTTGGTTTCTGGCGGGTGAAGACATGTGCGCCACACTCACAGAATTCGGCGAGCTACGCATCAGGGACACTGTGAAAAACCACGATTTTGTCATCACCCATGAACAATACGAACGCATTTTAGACGATGAAAACTTATGGAACGTTTCTCTAAGAAAAACACACTCCCCCGCCAGTCATGCCAACCAGGAGGAGGCAATGTTGTGCGTATTCTGCGTTTCGCAGGACTCGTGAGAGCCCACATTATGAATATTTCGCACCAAAAAGTGACTCTTTGTTGCTTAAAATCTGATGTGATGTGCGGACAACTCGACATCACGAAGAACAAGGGTTTTTTCTGAACGGCCATCGGATGGAGCTCGTGAAGGAATTCGGGCAGGGACTTGGACGGCAGTGGAGTTACACTGCCGTTCGTTACGCTCATGATCTCGAGCTGTTCCTGGAAAAAGAAGCATTCGTATTGTTAAAAAGACACCTGAAAAGCTTATTCAAAAAGCAGGAGCCCGATCATCCGAAAGCTTACAAGTACCATTTCGAAGTACAGGTACAGTTTCAAAAACTCGTGTGTACAATTCCGCACGACGAAAGGAATGCCGCATCTCCAGAGGAGTACGAAGAACGGCGGACAGAACCCTGGTTCACGAGCCGAACATGTAAGGTGTTTTATACCAAGGATATTGTAGATTTGCTTCGATCCAATTTCGAAGAAATAAGAGCAAAATTCGATGCCTTTGTTCACGAAGGTAGCGGCTGGCTTTTTGAAAGTGTACTCAAGCTTCGACTGAGCGTGGCTGAATTCACTCCTTTCAGTGGAGGCCGTTCGCAACACGAGCAGTTACCAGCAGCAATTCGAAACAAACGGGCGTGTTTACAAACGTATCTCGACAACGCGGGGGATGAGGACAAATGCTTTATTTACTGCATAGCAGCGCACGAGGAACAACAGAAGGGCCGACATGACTTTTCCAAATTCAGTCTGAGATTGTGGGAGCGAAAGACAAATCACGATTTGAGCAACTTGAGCTACCCAACATCCATTGGCCAAATTCCTCTGTTCGAAAAGCGTAATAACTTTGCCATTAACGTTTATCGCTGGGTAGGAAGATCTCAAGAGTCGCCCTGTCCCCTACAGGTGTTGTATCTGTCAAAAAACACGAAGACGTCGCCAAAGCAACGCCAGATTGATCTCTTACTGTACAGAAATCACTTCTACTTGATCACGGATCTGAGCAGGCTACTCGGGAATGTCACTCACAAACATCACGCGAAGAAGTTCGTTTGCAGATCATGTCTCGCCGTCTATTCCACAAAAAACAGACGAAAGGTTCACGAAAAATGCTGTCTGAACGATGGTCAGGTGTATACTTTTCCGCAGGGGGAGAGTGCGAAACTGAAATTTGACAATTTTCGAGCCATGGTACCTCGACGACACGTTGTTTACTATGATTTCGAGTGCCTTCTACAGAAAGACAGCGAACATTCCACAGTGGTTCGTCATGTGCCTATCGCTGTCGCAGCAAAACGAATATGCCTCAATTCGGAGTTCAATTCCACCTTATTTACACACGTTGGCTTAGACTGCGTTCGCGCATTTCTTTCTTGGCTGAACAAGCAGATCGATCAAGCCGCTATCATTGACTTACATTGCACGGACGCTTCTTATAGAATGAGTGCTGCTGATTGGGACAAATTTCACAACCAGAAGGAATGTCAGATGTGCGGATGCAAGTTGACAAGTTTCAGCGGGAAATGCTACGACCATTGCCACTTAAACCCAAACTCCGGTCTTCGTTATGTATTGTGTCAAAGGTGAGTGGACGAGAAGCGTCTATATTCCAGGAAAATATTCCTCATGCCGCATAATCGTAATGTCGAGCGACTTAATCCTTATATATTCTTTTCATTTCAGGTGCAATCTTACCTACGCAGCAGAACGAGAAATCAACATCACTTGCATTGCACACAACGCTTCTAAATACGACAATCACATGTTTGTGGAGGAATTGGCCAAACAGAACTCTGATTCGACCAAGTTTCGAATATTACCCAAACACACAGAACACTACATCGCTATTTATGCAGACACAGTGACATTCTTGGACAGTTTCTTGTTCCTACCGTCGTCATTGGCCAACCTAGTCGAGTCCATGAAGAACACCTCCTGTACTGTTTCTGCAGCAAACAGGAATCAGGGGAGCCGCGACAACAGCGATGTTCGGTTTCCTCTCTTTTATGAACATCTCGCTTCTTCAAAAAGCAAGTACAACCTTTTGCTCCGAAAAGGCGTGTTCTGCTATGATTTTTTAGACTCTGTTGAAAAATTAAGCATGTCACAGCTGCCCCCCGCATCTGCCTTCTACAACACTTTGAAAGAGGAATCAATCACCGCAGCCGAGTATCAACAAGCACAAAATGTGTGGCGCGCCATGGACTGTCATTCTCTACAGGACTATTTGGTCGTGTATCTCCAAACAGACGTTCTGCTGTTGGCGGATTGCTTTGAAAGATTTCGCCAGATGTCCATGAAGAACTTCCAGCTGGACCCAACGAAATTCGTGTCCACACCACATCTGGGTTTTCATGCGATGCTCAAGCACACGAGGGTTTGCTTGGACCTACTCGACAATTTGGAGATGTACCTGTACTTGAAAAAGGGGACCAGAGGCGGTTTCGCCTCAATTTTTTTACGACTGGTCGATGACATTAACATTCCCGAAAAAGGAGACGACTTCAACGAGAAGCTGCCCCGTCGAGAAATTCTCCCTCTCGATTGCACGAACCTCTATGGCTACTGCTTGAGTCAGGCGATGCCCAAGGGCAACTTCCATTGGATAGAGAATCTCGAAGAATTTCAACTGGCATCCTGTGGTGATGACGACGAAAAAGGCTACATGCTCGAAGTAGATCTGGACTATCCCGCCTCATTGCACGATCAACACAGCTGTTTTCCTTTGGCGCCAGAGAAGGTTACTGTCATCCCGAGTGAATGGAGTCCGCACATGCATTTTCTGGCAGGAAAATTGCTCGATACGTCGCAGCTGAAAAGTGGAGGCGAAAAACTGATACCGCTCACCTGGGTCCAAGAAGAAATTACATTGTCTATCACAAAAACCTGCTCTACTATCTCCAACTGGGAATGAAATTGAGGAAGATTCGCCGCATCTTGGCATTCGACCAATCACGCTGGATGAAAGACTTCATCAGTTTCAACACCGAACAACGAAAGCATGCATCAACGGTCTTCGAATCGGATTTTTGGAAACTGATGTCCAATTCGACCTACGGGAAAACGCTGCAGGACAATACACGGCACATCAACATGAAGTTGGTGACCAGAAAGAAGCAATTTTTGCAGAAGACGAGCAAGCCCAACTTCAAGACGATGACCATTTACAACTCTCACTTGGCAGGCATTCAGATGAAACAAAAATCGGTTCTCATTTCGCAACCCGTGGCTGTCGGTACAGTCTGTCTCGAGCTGGCAAAACTGCACATGTATCGCATGCACTATTCGTTCATTCTGCCAATGTATGGCGATAGGGCGACGTTAATCATGACCGATACGGATAGTTTGATATATGTTGTTGAGGGGAGTCACTGTGATGAAGATCTGTATGCCAACCGGCGGTATTTTGATTTGTCGAATTACGCCAGGGAGTCGCCTTACTTTTGTGAGACGAACAAGAAAGTTCGCGGCACATTCAAACGTGAACATGCGACGAATCCAATCGTTCGGTTCGTGGGCTTGCGCGCGAAAATGTACTGCACGGAACACGCGGATAACAGCAGTGTGAGAAAAGGAAAAGGGATTCCGAAATCTGCCATGAGGAGAATAGACATTGGTGACTATCGGCGTGCATTAGAAGCGTTGCCCTCCAAAGGAGACAGATGTAAATTCACATCGATTCGTTCCAAACGTCACACTCTCTACTCGTGTCAGCAAGAGAAGAAAGCGCTCTGCCCTCTCGACACCAAAAGATGGATTTGTGATGACGGTTTACACACTTTGTCTTTTGGAGATTATAGAATTCGGAACTCGCGCGGGAGTTCAAGTGATTCGTGATTCAATAATGCATTCTGCACGCACGTATAATAACTTATCAATATTGCACAACGCTCCTCCGGCAAGGAAAATGACATGTGACCACATTGATGACGGTTCAGATTCGTGCAGCAAAATGTCTTTTTAAAGCTCTCCACGATATCGTTATCGTCAACAATATTGACGTGACGCACAAAAACGTTGAAGGTCATGTCTAACATAGGAGCAATGGTGGTCTCTGTGAGATAAAAGACAGAAGAAAAGGCGTTGTGACGAGCAGCTTTGATGTACTGCGTCAGTGCCATCACTGCGTACAGACGCATCGTACTGGCTGTGTGCGTGTTATCGAAACGTACCTTCAAAGTGGTTCCTACAAAATGGCTGACGCGAAGCGTACACGCATTTCAATGGACATTGGAACTCGTCTTAAAGTCGATGTGACACGCTTTAAGAATCAAACATGGTTTCACGTCTACCACAAGGCTGATCGTCAAAAAAGGATAAGCTTGCAGCATCTCGACATCGAAGCTTTGGTCGATAAATTACCGGATTTAAAGCGAGCCAGTAAAGACGTCTATTTGGCAGAGGTTGCAGCCGATAGCGATGAACATCGAAACGAGGAAGAAGACATCGAACCTTCGCAGTGTTCAAAACGAAAAAACACAAACGGATCAGAAAGAAAATCACCTGCTGCAGGAAAGAAACGACGAAAAACCACCGATGAAGACGACGAAGACGACGACGACCAAATTGCGCAACCGACTAGCGATTGGTACTAGTGGTGATTCTTCCTACAATCCGAAGCTGAGCACCAAAATGGAAGATGTCGAGTGCACAATTGTCTGTTGCTCTTGTGTGAGGAAGCCGCGCAAAAAGGGCGATTTGGACGACATCGACGGAATAGAAGGCGCGGCTGAGGAAGGAATAAGCATCTCACCTTCCGATGCACTTGAGTTTGATGACGACATTCCAAATTTTGATGCTTACAGGAAGGAAATTGATTAAACGCTTTAAGATACTTTAAGACACTATAGACACTAAAGAAACTTTGTCGTGACATTCAAAACCGTGTGGACAGGATCCGTAAATTCCCATGTGACGGCGAGAAGAATGTTCCCGATGGTACTCGCGCTACTTACATAACTGTGGTATAAAAACACGTCATAGGGACATCCTACAGAATGGGCAGTAAGGGCAAAGTATTCTATTTCGGATTGGAAGGACTGATAGGAGCGGGAAAGTCTCACTTCCTATCCACGTTGAGGGAATATAACCAGACACAGAAATTTCCCTTCACTCTGCTCACTGTTAGCGAGTGTTTGGAGCGCTTTACCCACTTCAAGACGCACAATCCTTTAGCTTTGCTCTACGAGGATGCTCGCACGAATATTCCCATCGCTCAGATGCACTTCACTCGGAGCACAAATTCCGACTTCAAAGATAAAGTACGGCCTGCAATGGAATCTCCAGAAAAAGATTGGCGAAATGACACACTGGTGATCGTAGGAGACAGGAGTCTGTACAGCCCGTTGCCATTCATTCAAACACACTTCAGCAACGAAATGATCAACGAATTTATTCGCGATTTCCTCACCGACTACACGATAAGTAAAGCCGACTCCACCCTCAAGTCTCTCGGCGTTGAGATGAATGGATTGTACTACATAGACACGCCAATTAAAACCTGTATGAGACGACTCCGTAACAGAGGAAGGGCCTTTGAAATTCACGGCGGTGTCACCGAAGATTATCAAGCAGCACTGGCCAAGGGCTACGAGGATCACATTCTGTGGTTACGTAGAAAAGGGGTGGCAGTAGAGAGGAGTGCCAGCCCGACGACGTATGAATTTCTAAACTTCGTCATGCGAACCATTCAAGATCGAAATTAGTAAGACCACGCGCAGCACTCCATCCCTCTTTCTGCAAAGGGCCATAAAAGACAATGTGACACGTCTCTCATCCCTGCTTCATATCACTTCGATTGGTATCGTATCGAAACTACCGAACAACATTACAATGAGGCCAGCAGCAAAGACCAGCGATCACGAAGCGTACAATTCGGACACTGATTATGAATGCATGCGCAAGAAATGCAATTGGTGTAGCAAGTATAAATTTCTCGTAGAAGGAAGACCGTACTGCCGTAAGTGTTTTAATGCAGCATACAAGGTATGCAAGAGATGCAAGCGACCTCTCCCGAGTGAAACGTACTTCGAATTAGACGATGAAAGGTGCAATGCCTGTCATAAGAAGTTAATCAAAGAACGGGAAGCGAGGCAAGCTAAAAAGCAAATGCAAATGGAGTCTCCTTACAATCCGAATAAGGAGAAAGCTACTTCGTCCAAAGAGACAACGGGCTGTTCTACTTCATCATCTTTAGACAGAAAACAATCGTCCATTAAACAATTCATGAAGACAACAAGCAGCGAGCCATCAAAGTCCACGAAAACGAGCCTTCAACAGGAGTCTTTGGATAAAGGCGGGAAAAAGCGAAAAAAATCCCCTTCGACTGTGTTCAAGCTGGAGGAAGCAAATAACGTTGTCATGCAGCTCTACATGCTCTACGACAAGAACGACAAGGAGGTGGAACCAGAATTGCGCAAACGATATCTAGCCTTTCCCGTCTATCCTGTAAAGGGAGATGAGACCAAGCAGAAAACGGTTCGCACTGATCGTACAGGAAAACGGACAAGATTCGTGGATCGTTCGCATAACGAGGAAAAACAAGCAGACACGAGCAGTTCCGACGAAGATTGCAATGGAGACGAGCTAGTCGTCGTTCCAACGGATAGCGACAGTGGTTAATGATATTACCATCATGACAAACGAGCGACACAGGCTTCTTTTGTCCGAGATTTACACCGATCCTAAACAACCTGCCAGTTTTTCATCATTAGAACGTTTGTATAAACAGGCCAAGGAAATAGATGAATCCATTACGAGGAAAGACGTTCGCGCCTGGGCCAAGGGACAGCAGACATATTCTTTGCACAGACCAGTCAGATGGCACTTTCCGAGAAGGAAGACGATCAGTCATTCCATTGACCATCAGTGGCAGGGAGACCTCTTGTCGCTCTTATCGCTCTCGAGACACAACCAAAAAATGAAGTACATTCTAACTCTGATTGATGTTTTTTCGCGCCAAGCCTTCGCCGTCCCTCTTCTGAGCAAACAAATGGAAAGGAAGTCGCCAAGGCACTCAAAGGCGTTTTCACCAAAGAGAAGAGAAAGCCAGCATTGTTGCAAGTGGACCAAGGGTCGGAATTTTATAACCGACACGTTCAATCTCTTTTGGCGCGTAATAACTTTCACCTTTTTTCTGTGTACAGTTCTCCGAAGTGCGGGTTGATTGAGAGATTCAACAGGAGCTTACGAGACCGTCTCCACCGCTATTTCGTCGAACGGAACACACGTCGCTGGACTGATGTTCTGCCTGATGTTGTGGCCGCGTATAATGCCAGTAAACACCGAAGCATAGGCATGGCACCAAAGGACGTCACCATCCACAACGAGGAGCAACTGTGGCACAAACAATATGGAAAAGAGTTTTCATGGAGAAAAAAGAAATTTCGCTTTGGCATTGGGGACAGCGTTCGAATCGCACGCCTTCCTCTGACCAGATTTGAAAAGGGGGAAGAGAAATGGACTAGAGAAATCTTTACCATTGCCTATCAGCGTCCAACGCATCCTGTCACCTACAAGATAGCGGATTTGAAGGGTGACCTAATTCGGGGGAGTTTCTACGAACATCAGATGATACCAGTGGATCGTCCTTCGGCAGAAGATCAATATCTCGTTGACGTCATAAAGCAACGAAAACGGAAAGGCAAAACCCAGTTCTACGTCCACTACAGAGGGTGGCCCACCTCGTTTGACGAATGGATCGACAGTACACAGCTTTCTGACATCNTTAAAGACCAGTTGAACCAAGGTAGTCATGCTTGGTATCAAACTAAAGGTAATGAAGTGTAGGTTTAAAGTGACCTACTTCCCTGACCTAGTCACATACCTAAAGACCAGTTGAGCCAAGGTAGACATGTTTGGTATCAAACTAAAGCTAATAAAGTGTAGGTCTCAACTGACCTACGTTCATGACCTGGTGACCTTCTCTTTGGTAGTCAATTGTCAGCTGAGCGCCAGGCCCGTGGGCCTCTTGTTCAATTCATTCCCAAGGATTTTAAGAACTACATCAGAAGGTACCGTTGGCTCAAACCTGGGGGCTGAGCAGTTTTTGGCAAAAATTCACAAGCAAGCTCTGTAGAATTTAGCTTGCTTATGAATTTTTGACTTTTGCAAAATGTTCAAAATCGGCATGAAAACAGCAAAATTGTTTGTTTCTTAAATTGTTGCTATACTGAGAGAGTATTTTACTGTTTTCATGCTGATTTCGAACATTTTGCAAAAGTCCTTTGTTTTCGTAATAACATCTAAAGTTTTTGTGCAAATCAGTCATCTGTAAGGTAATGAAAAATTAGTTGGGGAAAAATGTTTCGAAAAAGAACATGCCCTTTCTATCCACTGCCCAATCATTATTCTAACAATGCTCCCCATGCCTGGGTCCCCATGTAAAATATATTCCTGTACGGTAGTATACTCTCATCCACAACATAAAAACATAGTCTGAATTTAAGACTATTCGAAGGCCAACATTAATTTTGATGGGTTTTAATATTGGGATTCACATTTTCTGTAAATATTCTTTTTGTTGCCATATATACACATATAAATTATGCGCATGAGTGATGTTTGAACTTGAAATAATTTGCATTGATTTAGTTAATTAAATGTATGAAGTTTTCTTATTGAAGTATTCACAAAACTGTTTAATCATATTAAAAATATAAACTTTTTCTCAGTTGGTCACAGCTCAGAAAAATCTCAAACCAGGCGCAGATCCAGGGGGGCACACCTGGCCTGTGCCCCCCCCCCCCAATTTTTCGGTGACCGACGTTAGAAAAATTGTCCTTTTCCAAAGTGCCACAGAATTGCCTTGTAATTTGTCCCTCGGATGCTGGGAAATTGCGCCACCGGCCTTGTAGATTTAAAAATTTTCTGGGGGTGAGCTGTGGCTTCACGCTTTCGGCGCTCACCTTCATCGGTTGGCCTGTGGCCTTTGTGCCCCTTTACCAGAATCCTAGATCTACCCCTGCGAACTATGCCAAGCTTGGTCTTTGAATCTCATTCACTGGAATGATTTCACGTGCATCATCAAGACATCATAGGGTACTTATGGATGCATTGCTTGGTCTCACCCTTTAATTTTCTGGGTCACTTCTGTGCCCATGGCGGTTTTTCATCAAAAAAGGAATCAGGATTGCATTGATATATTTATATTTGGTTTGTTTGGTACTGCAGCATTTGTAGTTTCCCTAGCTATAGAGGAGTAGTTACTGGTGTTCATCTTTGATGACCATTTTGTGCTAAATTGTTTCTAACTTGGTGCTAGTCAAATTTCTAGAAGTTTAAAATGCAGACATTACATTAGAATTGCATGTTTTTCTCTTTATGTACAATGTAGAGATCTTTTGATTTAGGTACAAAATCTTGTTGGATGTTGAAGCGATGTGTATTTGAACCATGTCCCTTGTCAAACGTCATGATCTATATGTGTGACACCCGCTCTGGCAAAACCAGACGCTTGTCGCTCTTACAGTCCGGCGCAGTCTTCATGCGACCCAATGGAATGCGGAAGTAAGCTTACCACAAACCACAGGCTGACCACAAATCTTATTCAACACACGCCTCTTGAATAACCGATTGGACAGCGTGATCAAATTATACTGCTCCACGCGTAATGGGGTACCGGCAAGCAAAAGGAGGCGCTGATCATCAACTCGGTTAAAACGCAGGTGCGCATGCCTTTGCGATTGTTGAACGTCATCAGCCGTCGTGCGTCATTCCGACGTTACAAAAAATGCGTCATTCACAACCCATGACGTCGACCATTCGCCTGTCGTTTACGCTGAAATGGTCAACTTTATCGATTAAATTCATCATGTTCCCACAGAGATTTTTGCTCAAAAGCAACAAGATATATTCTAGCACTTCTGTACTTAATGATAGAAAATTAAAATCCGAAATTGAGTGCAATGTTTTAGTTATATTTGGCCTAGAAACAGGGTGTGCTATTCAGAATTAATTGGAAAATAACGTTAGCCTCACTTTCAGTGACGCAGTTATGACCGAGTTGATACTCAGCGCCACGTCGCGGATTAGATCTGCCGGTACCTCATTAGGTAGCCGCAAGCTGTTGTCAGATTTCTATTTCCGCATTCCAATGGGCTGCGCCGGACTTTACCTTGGCAGGTTGAGACCAAATGTTTGTCAGTTTCACTTTCAGTATCAATGAGTATTGTCTGCCTGTTATGAAATCTAAAAGAATCTATTTCTTCCATTCTCTTCTGGTGTCATCTTAGTTCGTTGAGGCTCACCTTCTGAGCAACATGCGACTGATTTTACCAGAGAGGGTCACATATACGGTAATATCACCGTGGACACCTTGTGGCAACAGTACAACAGTAACTTGTAAACCAAAATTCGGCACAATTTAAAAAACAATATTCTGGCGTAAAGGGAGTGATTTGTGAAAAGCTTCTTTTGGCCATATCTCCCAGTATCACCAGAGGGGAGACAGGGGGATATCCCCCTTATTTTTACAATTCTTGGTCAAAAAAACACAAATTTTGACTTTTTAACTTAAAAAGTCAAAATTTGTGTTTTTGACCAAGAATTGTGTCAAATTTTCTCTTTATCCCCCCTCAAAAAAGTTCCTGGTGGAAACACTGTGTCCTGAACGCTGCTAGCTGGAATCATCACGCCATATTTGTGGTAAGTTCCACATATGTGACTGGGTCTGTGAAAACCCGGCCAAAGTCGCTGGGGAGTGACATACATGTAGGCGTTGATCATACACTGCCCTTCGTTGCACAATCAAGGCTCTTTATTTGCCACTAACAGTCCGTCGTCTTTCCATTGTGATGACACTTCCCACATAACCTATTTACCCTCTGGTGTTCAGCGACTTTGGGCGGGTTTTGCCAGACTTGGTCACATATAAATGTTTTCCAGGTTTTTGATTTGACCTACTTTTCAAGGTCACAGAGGTCAAAGTCCAAAATTTCATCATTGGGTGGCATGCTCCTCAAATCTGTTGGACATTGACTTGTTAAATTTGGTGTGAAGATGTATCAAGGTATCCTTTGTGAATGTACCAAGTTTCAGCCTGATCAAAAGTAAAATATGGCCGCCAGGCGGCCATCTTGAAGATTGGACTTTGGCCCATACCTCAGCAATTATTCAGTTTAGAATGTTTCGAACTGTAACTGCCGAACAGCTTGCCGAGTTGTTTTCCTATTTCTGTTGCACAGTGGGAGAAGCAGTGTCCTCATACCATTATTCCCTCACAACTGCGACGACAGGGAGCACAATGGCCCTGGCCGTTTCATTCTTGGAAAAAAAACAAGTTTTTTCTTCGGTTTTTGTCAAGAAAAAACTTGGTGTTTTTGACAAGAAAAAACCTTGTTTTTTGAGAAGGAAAACGTGGTTTTTGTCAAGAAAATATCTTACTTTTTGCCAAGGGAAACAGTGGTCTTTGTCAAGAAAAAAAACACGGTTTTTGCCAAGGAAAAGCATGGTTTTGTCAAGAAAAAACCTTGGCTTTTGTCAAGAAACAATTGTGTTTTTTTTGCAAGAAGAAACTTGACTTTTGCCAAGGAATAACTTGAGGTGTTTGTCAAGAAAAAAAACTGGTTTTTGTCAAGAAAATAACTCGTTTTCTGTCAAAAAAAAATTTGTTTTTGCCAAGAAAAAATGTGTTTTTTTGTCAAAAAAAAGTGGTTTTCATCAAGACAAAACTTTGGCTGTCAAAGGTTTCTTTCTTGATAAAAACCAAGGTCTTTTCTTGGCCCAAACCAAGTTGTTTCTTCACAAAAAAACAAGTTGTTTCTTGACAAAAACCAGGCCGGTTCTTGACAAAAAACCAGGTTGTCATTTCTTGATGAAGAAACCAGGTTGTTTCTTGACAAAAACCAGGTTATTTCAAGACAAAAACCAGGTTGTTTCTTGACAAAAACCAGGTTGTTTCTTGACAAAAAAAACAAGGTTTTCTGAAATGCCTGCATTATCATCACAAAAACCTGGTTTGATTCTAATTCTAATTTCTGCCAGGGACCTGGTAAGTCAAAATTCACTACCTAGGGTGTTCGTGTCACCCACTTATTGCGAACACCGACATGCAATATATCTTTGTACTTGCTCCTTGTGGGCCAATGTTTTTCCAATAAAGAATTATAATTGTTCTTGATGCTCTTTTCTGTCCATAGGCGTGCTCTTCTTATGGGAACTATCAGGAGGTGTAGCAATACCAGGGCCGTATTTAACTTTTGGTCCAGGGGGCAGAAGCCTCTCTGGGGGGGGGGGGGGGCNGGCAGAAGACCTCTTTTTGCCGTTTTTTGCCCCAAATCCGCATGAAAATCGCCCCCTTTAAATACAGCCCTCAATACCAGGGTCCTTATTCAAATTTAACGAAGTGCATAACCCATTGTTCATTTGCAAGCACTCTACATGTACCTTGCACTCTCAGCCTCGCATTAAAGGATTTACGAGTGATTTGTTGAGCCTTGAGATACTGCTACGAAGAACGGAAAGACGAGTCACTGCAGACCATGACTGTAACCAGGTCTGCGATGAGGAACAGGCCCGTCGGAAATTTCAGCCCGACCACTGAGGCGCCTCAGACCATCTGGCGCATAACAACCGCCATATTCATATAACGCGGGCTCAGCGAGGCTACTGTTCAGTGATTTGAAAAAATACCGCCTGTGAGACCATTTTGTCACTCTCTCCTCCAACTTCCCTGCATCTCTGCGCACTGGTGTTGTCAGTGGAAAGTTGGCCGTTGACCTCGTCAAAGGTGTAGGTCGTCACAAACGGATTATGTTGGTGGAAGTCATGAAAGTTGTTGAACTTATTTTGGTGACGCCGGCAACAAACGCTACCAGTGAACACTTTTTCAGCCCCTTGTTTTGCAAATTCACGAAAGGTGACCTTGTCTAATTACCAGCTGATGACGTGACTCTATGATGAAAGGAAGTTTTTAATACTCTATGAATCTTTGATATACATGAAAACATTCATAATTGCGTCAATTTTACCTAAAGGTAAAAGTTATCATCGCCGACGCTCAGTGGCACATTTCACTCTTACCAATGTGAACGGATCGTCAGCGGTTACAGTGATTAAAATCATCTGCATTAAGCCATGTCGCATTCCTCACTTTCTGTAAAGTCGAAGTGAGGTTGCGAAAACATCTATACCTATGTCTAACCAGGCTTAAATTCCACGAAATTCATGCTCCCAGAAGGCCTCTGAAATTGCGGGAAATCGCGTCTCACGGCCGGTGACTCCTCGCGTTAGCGTTAGCCCTGTAAGGAAGGGGTTCGGAACAACACGATGTTTAGTGTATGAACGCTAAAGGCTAACTGAGTGTATTCAGAAGAAAATGTTACAATAAGTGGGACATGCAAATGGGCCTATGACAGACAGGTTCATCTACCAAATATGGGATCTTGACAAGTGGCGGGAATCCGTGACACTCCCGGCGGCGCAATGCTCACTATTTACTAGTGCCAACTTGGCCTAATTTTTTATGTTACAGATTACAACTTATCCAGACACACATGTCTACAGTTTCTATCTAAACTAGGCCTACCGAGTATAATAGAAATGTGGATGCTGTGGGGGTCATCTCAACATTACAGGTTGATACAAATACTGACTTAACATGGAGGCTGTCTCGCTATCTCGTCACATGAATGAGATGATCCCTTGCACCGTTACTAACTCCACGTGGTCAACAAGAAGGTCGTTATTAACCGGGTAGATATCATGATATAGATGCGGATTACACAATAATGTATTTACTATACGGCTCAACATTCCACTATAAGGAACGTTATGTCTTGATATATTGTAGTTATAAGTATGATATGCCAGTCCAAGCAATGCAAAACAAACACTGTCTGTTCACTTTGTCTAAACGAGCAGTTTAGCCCAGTCTTTCAGTTTGTTCCTGGCATTTGCGGCAGCTTGCCTAACATGTCTCTGGTTGCCAAGTGTGCTGGTTTCCTTCTCCTGAACTTTATTGTCTTTATCAGAGTCATTATACATGGTGGTGTTTACTTCCAGCGGATACAGTTTCACGACGGGTCGGTTGGTGACCCCGTTCTGAGTTTTTATCACGGCAGAGCGCACTAGTCCATCATTGCCGGTATTCAGTTTGATCACAACCGCGAGTTTCCAATTAACTCTTTTCTCAGTGTCTGAGTGAACCAGTACGACATCTCCGACCTTGACGCTGTTTTCTGCTTGTCCTCCATTTTTGGCGTTTGCGTTGTGTTGTTCTCTAAGGGCAGTCAAGTACTCATCTCTCCAACGGCGCCAGAAGTGTTCGTAGATCAGTTCTAATCGTTTGGCGCGCTTTTCATAACGTGATTGAGTTCCGTAGTTCGGATCATTCAACTCGTCAATGTTTATGATTTCATGTGGCAGTGTGGTTATCATTCGACCATGCAACAAGTGCGACGGCGTTAGCGGCGTGACGTCATCCACTTCAGACGACACGTACGTGAGAGGACGATCATTTAAGACTGATTCGGCTTCGGCCAAGAGGGTTGTGAGTTCATCAAGTGTCACACGGGACCGTCCTAGAACCTTTTTCAGTACAGTTTTTGTCATCCCTATGAGCCTTTCCCAGAATCCTCCGAACCATGGGGCTCGCTTTGGTATAAATGTCCACTCAATGTTTCTGTTCGCCAGGTGCCCTTTAACAGTTGGGCTATCATAAAGTTGCTTTATGTCCTCCGCCGCAGCAAGATAAGTGGAAGCGTTATCCGATATCATCTTGCCTGGTACAGAGCGTCTCGCACAGAAACGTCGGAAAGCGCGCAGGAATGCTGCAGAGGTCATGTCCAAGACAAGTTCCAAATGTATTGCTCTCGTTATGGCACAGGTAAAGAGGCAAACGTATGCTTTGTTCTCATTGGCTGGTAGCGGGCCTATGTAATAGAGAGCGCCAGTAAAGTCCACCCCCGTGACAGAAAAGGGCGGGGCGTCTTGAATCCTACAAGCCGGCAGCGGGGCGGTCTCAGGCTTTCGATAGGCTGACCCAAGAACCAGGCGGCAGGTTACACACTTGCGCAGTTTCGATTTCACAACTTGTCTTATCCGTGGAATCCAGTAGTTCTGCCTGATGTATGTTACTGTAGAAAGCACGCCGGAATGCATGACTCGCGCATGCGCATCTAGCACGAATAGTTCAGTGTACCTATGTTTGTCTGGTAACAAGATTGGGTATTTCGCGCCATAATCCATGCTGGCATTTTGTAAACGCCCTCCACAACGTAGTACTCCATCATCGTCCAGAAAGAGTTTCAACTGTCTCACGAGTGTTGATTTCTCAGGACCTCCATTTAACATCGATAGTTCTTTCGCATATGACTCTCTCTGTATGGTTTTGATCCATATCTGTTCGGCATTGCGTATTTCCTCGGCTGACGGACACCTGTTCGTGTTTCGCGGTTTGGACTTTTTCATGGCGGCAACAAAACGCATGACGTAGGCGGTATCTCGTAGCAGGATCCGCAGCGAACTGTATCTCGAAATGTCTATGACCTGATCGAATCCTTTGACATCGGGTGTCCCGTTTGTTAAAACGGCGGCAGGCATGACAGGTTCTGTTTCACTCTCAGCAATGGAATCATGAGTCTGGTCTGTGTCTGACTGGGCGGCGCACGTTAACACTTCACTGTCAAATACCTCACAGATAGGCCAATCTCCTTGTGGAAGCCAGTGGGGGCCCTTCCACCACAGTTTAGAATTGGTCAGTTCCTTGGCAGATATTCCACGGGTTAGAAGATCTGCGGGGTTTTGGTCAGTGGGGCAGTACTGTATGCTATCGAATTGTCCCTCTCTGATTTCACGGACACGGTTTTCTACGAATGTGGGCAGTTTCTTTTGACTCCGAATCCAGTGTATGACAATTTGGCTATCAGACCAGAGCACTTGTTTCGCGAAATTTATGTTTGATAGCGCTTCTCTCACGAATGTGGCCAATCTCGTCGCTACCAATGCGGCCATCAGTTCTAGGCGTGGTAAAGTCAATTCGCGTACAGGATTTACCCTTGTTTTTGCCATAGCGATGGACGTTTCCCGACCATGCTTGATGTATGCTACAGCTCCGTATGCCGTGGTTTTACTGGCATCAGCAAACACGTGCAATTCGTATTCATTGTCATTGTCACATTTTGTGAAATATCGACGGTTCAGAACAGTTTCCTTTGCTACGTTGAGCTCCGTTTGAATTGTGAGCCATTCTGCGGTTAGCTCTTCGTTGAACGGTTCGTCCCAGTTCATGTTCATTTTCCATAATTTCTGAGTGAAGGCCTTTGCTTTCACATGTACGGGTGAAAGTAATCCAAGGGGGTCAAAGAGACTCGATGTTGTGCTCAGAATTTCTCGTTTGGTGTATACACCTGCGGCGAATTCCTTCTTCGACGCGTAGCTGATTGTGTCATTTTCCGTGTCCCAGCGTATTCCGAGCAGGTTGACAGTTTTACCAGTTTCACCGAGACCGTCCTTTTGCAACAAGCTTCGAAGGGTGGGATCGTTTGTAGCCCAAGATCGCAAATTGAACCCCCCAGTGTGCATAATGGCTTTCGCTTGGGTGTAGTAATCCATGGCTTCACTTGAGTCGTTGACGCCAGTCAGAACATTATCAACATAGATATTGTGTTTCATATCCTCGGTGATTGCGCAAGGTGATGCCTCTAGGTGTGCCTTAATTACCGCATTGAGTATGAAGGGTGAACAGGTAGCCCCGAATAACACGACTTTGAAACGGTAGGCTACTAGATCGCTATCTGGGTCGTTCGGATCAGCTAACCAGAGGAACTTGACGAAATCCTGATCTTCTTCAGAGAGACGGACGTTCAGGAAGGCCTTTTCAATATCGCTAGAAATCGCAATGTTCTTGAGTCGGAACCGTAGCAACATGGCAACTAAATCGTTCAACAGGGGTGGTCCCGGCTCCAGACAGTCGTTGAGACTGGGTTGATCTCCATGGTTTGCACTGCAATTGTAGACTATACGGATGGGTGTGGTCGACGAGTCCTTCTCGACTGCGTGATGTGGGATGTAGTGTCCACTTGTAATATCATCATCGGTAACTTTCTCTATGAAGCCCAGAGCCAGCTGTTCTTGTAGGATCTTGTCGTAAATCATTCGGCGATCTGACGTCAGGTGTCTTATCATTGAACGTGTCCGGGCCTTGGTCAATGCATAGTTGGTGGGGAGGGGGGCGTGGTCATCCTTCCAAGGGAGGCTTGCGACATATTTATTTCCTTCTCGTTTGACCTTGTCATCGCGGTATTTTTCGAAGGCGTTGTTTGTCTGGTGAGGAGCCTTGTGGTCATCTGATATTCCAATGGTTTCTAAGTCCCAGAACCTTGAGAGGTTGAGTTGATCATCTTCTGTTCGAGTAACTACCTTCAGGATGGTGGTGTTCATCACTGATACCTGATTCAGTCCTGTTGGTCCTGACAACAGGTAACCGAGCTTGGAGGCCACCGCGGTTGGACCTTTGCCCCGGATTACTTTATCTTGTACAATCGACCAATAATGGTCTGCTCCGATGAGCATGTCGATTTCGCATGTGTCAGAGTCCACAGTTGGAGCCAAAGGTAGGTCTTGTAGGTATTTGTGTTTGAGAACAGACGCATTGACGTAATTTCGCACGGGTGTAGAGATATTGGGTACAATCAAGGAGCGGATTTGGACATTCCCACATTTTGTTTCAAGATTGATATCAGTCGACTTCAGCGCGCGCACAGCGGGGGTCGCAGAACCAAACGCCCCTAAACACAGGTTTTCGGTTTGACACTGGGCTGAGGTAATCCCAAGTTTGGATGCGAGCTCATTTGTGATGAAGGAACGCTGAGCGCCTTCGTCAAGTAGAATGTTTACAGTAGCTGTTCCTGATGCTGCAGTGACCTTTCCGACAGCCGTCTTGAGTAGCACCGGACCACATGTTGGTGTGAATTGCACATTAACTTGATCAGTAGCAGGCGCGGCGGGAGACTCTGGAGAGTCAGTATCAGTTGATCCAGGACAAAGTGATGTATGATGTTTCCTCTTGCAACCGCGGCATCTGAACCTTGACCTGCAGGCATTAACCGGATGGGAACCAAGACAATTGAAGCACAACCTATCGCGTTTCACAATTTGTAGGCGTTTTTCGCGGGTTTCGAACTTGACACAATTCGCGGCACTATGAGACGTATCCTTGCAGAACGCGCAATTTGCGACACGTGGTGAATTCCTTGGCGTAGATTCGTCAGCTCCCGTGTGAAATGTGGCCGATGGAATGGGTTCCTCGAAATCATCCCGTAGCTGCGATGAATTGCTAGTTTGGAGAATCTCGATTTCCTTGAATAGGGCCGTTCGAAGATCCGAAAGCGTCCAATCGTTGGAGCCATGCGATCGTATGAGCTGCTCGCGTGTAGTCTCGGGAAGCTTCTCTAGGATGAGTGGTACTAGAAGCTCCCCGTATCCTTCGTCGGATTTCCCTATAGATTTTAGTCCTCTGATGTAAGCTTCCAGTTTATCATAGAATTCCCTGATGTCATGCACGGATTTAGAAGGGCGTGGCAGGTCCCACATAGCTCGCATGTAGGCATTAATTATCTTGTGAGTCTGGCCGAAACGTTCCTCAAGCAGATCTCTTGCTTGCTTGTAGTTTTCATTTGAAAGGGAAAGGCCCTCGATGGCCTTGGCAGCTTCCCCAGTAACGTGAGACTTGAGATATTGAAAACGTTGGACGTCTTCGAGAGTAGCGTTGTTGTGTACGGCTGCATTAAAACTGTCTTTGAACGAGGTCCACTTCAAATAGTCGCCATCGAATTTTTCGATCGTGAGCTTGGGAAGACTGACGTTTTTTCCATGCGACGTTTTAGAGCTGGTGGTTGTGGTTGGCGGGGTTGCAACAGTCATTCGAGATTCATAGAAAGTTTGTAAATTGACCAACCTTTCAGTTATTCCAGACATGTAATCATCCGACTCCACTATGGCGTCTTCCAGGTTTTCCGTTTCGGTTGCTTCCAAAATGTTTTTATCGAGACCTGCCAGTACTTCCTTTTTCGTAACGATATTTTGAATGTTCGCGTGCAGCGTGCGTAGTTGATCCTCCGTTGCAGGATTGTTGGAAATGCCTTCTCCTTTTTCGAGGAGTTTGGTCATCTGACCCCTGTGGGCCCTTCGAGAGAGCTTTAGACGATCCATTTCTCAGCAGTGTTGTATCCTGGTCGTACGGCACCACAATGTAAGGAAGGGGTTCGGAACAACACGATGTTTAGTGTATGAACGCTAAAGGCTAACTGAGTGTATTCAGAAGAAAATGTTACAATAAGTGGGACATGCAAATGGGCCTATGACAGACAGGTTCATCTACCAAATATGGAATCTTGACAAGTGGCGGGAATCCGTGACAAGTGCATCACGGGCGTGACGTCGAAAAAATGTAACCGCTGACAGGGGTGTCTACAAACCGAAGACCCTATACAAAACTAAGACCACCAAATGGGAGTCTTTGTTTTGTAGCTACAAAATAAAGACCCCCCACTTCTACAAAACGAAGACCCCCATCTGATTTCTACGTGGACATAAGAACCAAAATTAAATTACCTTATTCACTTCTCTCTCTGCAATAGGCACCTTTTACACACAGATTCTGAAAGTAGTCGACGTGTGACCCATCACCTTACTAACTGCGTCGATCATTTGCGGATGTGTCTTCTGACCAAAGTACTTACTGGATAAAATAGTGGCATTTGTGTTGCTCAGTGGCATAGTTGTAGCTGCAAAACGAAGACCCCCATATCTACGAAACGAAGACCCCTCTAGATTTTCTACGTAAAGTGGCCTGTGTATTTTTTCGTTAACTATGCCACTGAGCAACACAAATGACACCATTTTATCCGATAAGTACACTACTGTCAAAAGTTTATGGACACCACTTTTCCCGCATTGCATGCAGCATGCCATGCTCAAAGGCCAACTGATGAATTGATTTAGGCCTAGGTATGCAGTCATCACATAATCAGAAAGGTGACTGGTAGTAATCATGGTGTCTGGTAATATGAATAGGCCTGGCTACTCAACTCAGGCTACTGTGCACACAATACATTGGGCATGTATAAATCATCATGCACACTGTGACTACGTGCATGCAGCATAGGCCCTATCACTTTATCAGCAACACGACCATGAAAAGATGACAGCACTGCCACTAGGCCTATGATGGCAGCAGTGCCAGTGCAGTGTTACTTGTTTTTTCAGAGTCAGATACTTACTTGTTGGAGATAAACGATCATGATAACATTCTTTGACATTTTTAGATTGTGAATGATTTACACATTACAGCAGTCAGTCTGCGATTTCATCGGCAATGGTCCTAACCAGTGCTGAACGTCAAAAAGTTTGGACCACAGCAAGCCAAAAGCCGAGGTAAATCTAGATCGATCACAATCTCCACTCGGCAGCCTCATTGAGGCAGCCGAGTGGAGATTGTGATCGATCTAAGGTAAATCATGTAAATTAAAACAATACTCAACTCTCATAGTCTCGCCGCTGTTTCGAACCCGGGGCATGTAACCAGTACTGGGCATCTCAATGGCTGGCTGCGCGAGACTACACCTCCAGTAACAATGGTGCATCTTACAAATGCCAAAGAAAACGTAGTTCCACAATGCTGCCTAGACATGTTAGAGGGGTGTAGAAACCATTGTGTCCACACAGGTTGCGCAAGACTGCTGTTGAGACTGCTTTGCACAGACCTGTGTCCGCGCGCGGCGCATCACACAAAAATTTGTTAGTTTCTAAGGTCTCACACACCAGTGAGGCGCCCAGGCTACCATGGAGCCTGACCTGGAGCGACGTCGATATTCACATCATCATCTTCTAAAGCATGTAGCGCCGACAATATCGTCATGGCACACATCATGGCATACATTTTTGAAAAGCTTACAGCTCAGAGAACACATCTGGCCAATTTTCAAAATCATCCAACTCTGTATTGATTGCTGAAGGTGGCAATTTCAAACCCGACACGTGCCTTGAAAATGGCACAAAACACTGGAAATCTACTCCAAGGCCTACAAACTTCACAATTACCATAGTATGAGAAAACAAAATTTCTCAACCATGTGCCCACCTCATAACTTATCCAAAATGCATGCATTTTGGATATGTCATGAAAAAATGGGGGGGTCATAGCAGCTTTTTTTTCGCTATGGCCCTTCAAAATCTCACCTTCATAATTCGCGCCATTGAACAGGAGCCGACCTTGACCGAGCTACTTTTCAGCTATAAATAGCTGACCAGGCATGAACACTGTATTCTTGCGCACAGGGCACTGATAATTTGCTCATCAAAT
>NMRB01002052.1:24465-44629 GCA_002633025.1 Notospermus geniculatus | reverse complement strand
TAGGACTTTGATGATTTTTGGGTTATGCCACCTGGCGCCATATTGTATGTTCGATCGGGCCGGAACTTCACATGCACATAAAGGTCATCTGCAGGGGACCGCATAGCACATTGGAGTGCTTTGGGTCAGGTCGTTCCTGAGTTACACCACTTTGATGATTTTCGGGTTACGCCACCTGGCGGCCATATTGCATGTCCGATCGGGCCGAAACTTCACATGGTCATAAAGGTCATCTGCAGGGGCCCACATAGCACATTGGAGCGCTTTGGGTTAAGGCATTCCTGAGTTACAGCACTTTGATGACTTTTGGGTTACGCCACCTGGTGGCTATGTTTGAAGCCAAATCAGGCTGAAATTTGACGTGCATGTAAAGGTCATCTAGATGGAGGTAAATATCAAATTTGAGCCCTCTGCGTCAAGCCGTTCCTGAGTAATAGCACTTACCTGATTTTCAGGTTACGCCACCTGGCGGCCATACTGGATGTCCAATCGGGCCGAAACTTGGTATTTTTAAAGGTACCCCTCCAATGCATGTTTATGCAAAATTTGAAGTCGCCCGGTGAAATAATAACAAACTGTGAGAGGTTCGTCACTTTTGTCGAACTTTGACCTCTGTGACCTTGAAAAGTAGGTCAAATCAAAAACCCGTTACATATGTCATGTATCCTCATTAGATACACCTATGATAAAAATTTGGAGGTGATCCAGTCATTAGTTCAGGAGTTATTGCACTTTTTGTGTTTTTGGTTTTGGCCACCTGGTGGCCAAGCCAACAATCGAATCGGACCGAAACTTGGTGTCATGGGTCATCTGACATAGGGCTATGTATGTACCAAGTTTCAGATCAATAGTCCCAGCGGTTACGAAACGTGCCCTGCTAACGGAACACGACGACTGACGCCGGACGACGACGGACGCTTCACCATCGTAATAGCTCACCCCGGTGAGCTAAAAATCGGCACACGATAGGACCATATGTATGGATGGAAATCAATCGTGTTTAAAGTAAGTACTAGATTTTTGGGGGGTGACAAATCGGGCCTCGTCCCCACTGGTGAGTGAGCCCTAAATACGCGAGCCGCATCACAACCTGAACTGGGTGATCACGTGATCTACTCCGCCACGAAAGTAGTTCCTAGGAAAATATCGATATGAGGCTTATTTCTTGCAAACTTTGCAAATAATCGACTGATATTTCATTTCTGGTGAGAAATTGTCATAGATATGACATTGTTGAGAAGAAAAGGATGATATTTGGGTTATGACCCCGACAGCAAGTTCACTTCACTGACGTAAGCAGGTAAGTGTCGAGACACTGTCGTCGTCTATCTGTCAGGGGCTAACATGACATGTACGGCATATCTCATACAATATAGGCCTATGTATGTCATAATTATGATGGAATGGGATCACGCACAAAATGATGGGAGGCAGCCTAGGTATGCCTATTCTGCAATTTATAAACTTGAACTGAGGAATCAACCGCCATCTTGAAAATGCAGCAAATAGTCCCAAATCTTCCCATGATGCCTTGAGCGCGCGGTGACAGGTCAGTGCGAGGTACGAGCGCTACCTGTCGTGACAATGGTGTAGAAACAAATAGCAGCAGATCCTGTATCACCCGAAGAACACGTGTTCAGCATGGGCAAGTTTGAAATTAATACGCGGAAAAAGGAGTAAAATGTCCCTGTCGAGAATCTTATGCAAATTAGCAAATCTGACAGTACCTCTTACCGGAAGTAGCGAAAACGATCGTCTAACTACGTTTACCATTTTTTCTGCGGTTTTCAGTCAAAAATATGGCCTTTACTATCAAATAAAGATAATCAGTGCTAGTTTACTTAGTTAGACATTATCCAGCCGAGGTTTGAGGCCGCAGTTGCATTCGGATCGACGCGTCGTCTGCTACCACCAGCTCGCAGTAGACTACAAGCTTCGCTGGCAAAGCCCACACATGACTTGCCGTTATTAGTTAAGACCGCCACCACCTCATAGGTGGCGGTCTTCATTGGTTTTACTGGACCAGATTTTCTCTGAATGTCTGTGGCAACATTTGGTTTCCGAGCGATAACTTAAGAATTAAGCGATATGTCAGCTTAAGACTTACAGGATATGTAAATAAATCCAAAATACAGGTCAAGTTCGTTAAATGGCTCAATCCGTAATCATTTGGTCAGTATTTGGCGACCTTTTCGACAAAAACTAAACACAGCCTGCCGGTGTGGGAATCCCCGACAGCCCGATAGAATCCAGCGCAGGCCACGTGTTTGTTCAAGTCCCCTGGTACGTCATCATCGTTCCATACCCGGATTGACTCGCATGCGTAATCGTGCAATAAACTTATTCTGATTTTGATTCTGATTCTGCGTTCGATCCATGGATCGGGCTGACTCGAGCGCGTTTTTCGATCATGCGCATTAGTGATACCAGTTACGTCTTCCGCTGTTCCATGTGCGAATGATCATGATGATGTTTGTTTGCCGATTAATTGAAAATTGTCGACATTATTGCCAAGTATTCATTTTGAATCTTTAGTAGGCCTACGAGATAGGTATGCATATCCGAGTTTCAATCAAGAAGTTTTTACGGCACTCATCGACACGGTAATTGTAATTGTAATTGTTGAATAAAGACCGTTAATGCGACCGAACTTCCTGTTCATGCATGGCAAGCAAGCAGTACACACATAGGCCTATACACGTGCATGCACATGATGAATGAATGCGTCTTGTTTAACATGCTTGATGCATGAGCTCGAGCATGGGGCCGCCACAGGTGAATGAATCACATGAATCGTGAATCGGTAACACCACTACTAGGCCCTGCCAACTACTGTGTACTAGGCCTAGGCCTACATGTAGGCCTAGTGTGTACACTGTCACTGATACTGAACTGCTGAATTTTGAATCAGAAAAGCAAGGAAGGGGCCTAGGCCTAATTCCTAAAATAGGCTAAATTTCGTAGCCTAGGCCAATCCTATTTCTGCTGGTGTCCTTTCTACATATTACAGTTATCACGATCCAGTTTATTGTGTCTTGCCTCTCGAAGTGTAATTCTGTCACAATTCTCTCTGTCGACTCACTGATAGATCATATTATCTTGTCATCACCGTCAATCATTGGAATACATACATGTACATTACGGTATTAAATTATTGCTCTTTTTCAGATGTCAAAACAAGTAATTCGCTTAACGCACTCAGTCTATTTCAGAGTGTTCTCACACCATTTTGCTCTTGATGCATACCACCACTAAAAGACTGTGATGAAAGAACGTCAGAGTGCCAATTTTTCTGTACTCTGTGTGTAGGCCTACATGTCAAAGAAAGCCATAGGCTAACTTATTGATATTTATTGCCTCAAACTCGCAACCGTTTTCCTTTTCTCTTTACACAATGTCTAAAACGAATGCACAAAAAAGATCCATCTTGATATTAAGTGTCCTAGAACTTGGTGCTGTTAGAAAGTAATTTGCCAAAGAAGCAACACAATGAGAGACTGTCACAATCATACCATAATCACAACTTCCTGCAAGGTGATTTCTGTAATATTTCAAGTATCAGGACACAATGAAAGGGGCCAGTGACAATGTATGTGATATCTAGCTCCACCATCCTTGATGCCCGAAGATGAAGACATCATCTTCAAACATTGTTCGCAAACTAAACCTTCTTCGACTGCACCAGTTATTGCATTGTATTGTACTTTCGGTCAACATCAGTCGTGATGAATACAGGAGCAGCAGCAGTTATGCCACAACATATACTAGTTAGTGTGTTTGAATATGACCTATATTTGTTGTACAGTTTGAATATGAACAAAATAAAACATTCTGGCTTTCAATTAAATGTGCATCTTACTGAGCTTTCTTCTTATGTTTAAAACATTCTGGTTTTCAATTAAATGTGCATCTTCCTGAGCTTTCTAATTCTAATGTTTAAAACAAGCGTAATGATTTTGTGATGAGGCAGGCGGATGTAGTCGCATTGAGTGTTGTTCGGTTGCCGGGGATTCCCCAGAAATCTTGCACAAATTATGCAATATTTCATTTTACACAAAACGCCCCCTGGTGCGCCTAATATAGGTCAAATTGCGCTCATTTTTTGTTTCCAAGGAGAGTTCACCAAGCCCTACCTTCAGATGTAATTTGGAGTCTCTAGCTATTACGGTTACAAAACGTCGGGCATAGTTTGACAGATGGACTGCTGGAGTGCTGGACTGCTGGACTGACACACTGACGCCACTGAATACCTATATGACTAGCTCCGCTGACCTTTGGTCAGCTGAGCTAAAAACAGAAAAAAAATGTGGACAAATATTCCTATACGGAAAGCCAATCAAAAAAGAAATGTCAATGACAAGTTGTGCTGCAATACAGCGACTCCTTGGGAAGAATGTACCAAACATTGAGTATGAGCACTACCTTCGATTCTCTACTGGAAAGTTCACTTGTCACTCATTGCAGTACAAAAGGGGCAGCAAACATGCAGATGACATGGTGTGCACTGATGTCAACATGTACTGCCGGGTGAAAGAACTAGTACTAATTAAAGATTGCTGTTGCGATGATGAGAACTGTCCCTGTGAACCAAGTCCATTCGTTATTGTGAAGAAACAAAGCACAATGCCGTATGAACTTTTTCAGGATAGACACATTGGCCTCAATTCAAGGCACATTGTTTTATTGAATGATGGTGTTGAGACAGTTGCTGTTCGACCTGAATCCCTGACAGGAAAATGTTTCGTGGTTGCAGAAGGAGAGGCGATATTTGCCATTGCTCTACCAAACAATTTTGAAACAGACTAGGTGTCCACCAGTTTTGTCCTTGTATTGGTGTATTTGGTGAGGCCTGCTCCATGTGGCAGGTGTCTCTCGACCTAGTTTGTTGAAGACTTCCTAAAGATTGTTTGAGGGGGGATATGGCTAAACATTTTACAGAAGCTGTTATTATACTGTAAACCCACTCCTATAATAATCCATTCCACCATGCTGCATGAAGCAGATATCAGTTATCAAGTTGAATCATATCCTATGGAAATAATCCGAACAAGAAGGATAAATTGCAATCCGTTTTTACTTTCACTTCTGTGACTCTGGAAGGTTTCATTCAGCGGGTAATGAAATTATAGGAGCAAGCTTACATATGATGACAACTTTCAAGATTTTCAAACCAGCCTTGGAATTCAAATGTGACCCGTCACGGCAAAACTAGGCACATGTCGGCTCTTAACTTGGCAGGTTGAGACCAAGGCTGGGTTGCATCAGCTACGCTATTAGTAAAGTTTGAGGTCGACCTCAACTAGGTAATACGATTTGCCCATTACAATTTGCGGTTGGTAACAATTAAATCTAAATTTACAAACAAACTGCTGAGCGAAGTGACTAATTGCGCCATCGATACATCATTTCCAGTCCTCCTTAACTTTCATGCGATGCTTGAGCGCTTAACAATGCCGTATTGTGTGTTTTTGGCACGCTGTTTGCCAGAAGCCGAATTTCTTACATGAGGAGAAATTCAGAGTCGGACCGCCTGTGACGTCAGCAGCTTCGCTATCTGGCCGCGGCGCGGCGTTCCGGGTCATTTGCGTCAAGGGGGTAAATATACGGGCTAAGTACATTTTGGTTCCCGAAGCTACCGCTAGAGAGTGCTGTCAAATGGTAGCTTCGGTAACGGCCGCCATTTTGTAAATTATTTTTAGAACGAGTCCGGGGAACCCCTTGCAGAGTGACCTTGACCTCGGCACATGTGTAGCAACTGTCATAACAACATGGAAGCTGTCATGCCAGTGGTGTGTTTCACTTTCATATTTCTCTCTTTCATGCTTTCTTTCCATACGATGTCCACGCCAAGGAAATATCTGGATAAACTGTCTTGCGTAGCCTGTGGCTGCATGACAATTAGCAAAAATCGGTATTTAATTGAGTCTGAAGTGGGTAAAAGTCATAACATCAGGCAGAACTTAGCAAGATTTGCGGAGGTTGATATTGTGGAAGGTGTGATTTGCAGGGGGTGCCTGCGTAAGTTGGATACCCTTGTAAAGAAGGTTGATGAGTTCAGAGAAAATTGTCGAGCTTTATACCTAAATGCACAATCATTCAAACGCTGTGCAAGATCTCCAATCACCCCAACAGCATGTCGCAGGGGCAAGGAGGGTAAGGGAACTTCGACGGTTTTGCACAGCTCAGGATCAGTTGACATGGAAGAAGAAGGCTCAGGCCCACTTGTCCCACTTGCAGCAGGAGACAGTAGAAGGCCTAGGCCTAAGTCTAGAGTTCAACTAATTCTTCCACAACAAAGAACAGGAGATGAGAGTGAACTGTTGCCCCCCTTACCATTGGCTGACATTGGTGAAGAACAGGTTACCCCATGTGTATATTCTGACAGGAACTCTGTATCGTGGAAGGACACCATCACACCGGTGATAAAGCCCACGTTTACAACTGCAAATCATACTGTCCATCAAGGCTTGGAGCAAGATATTCAGTCATTTGGGTCGTTTCGGTTCACCACATCGCATTCGCCAAAGCTAGCACAGCCATGCATCACCGCTCCAAGCTTAAGACAGCACAGTCAGAGTCAGATGCTTGACGTCACGCCACCAGCACCACAGGTATGATAAATCTTTTATTCCTAATCCTAGTGATAATCAGTGTGTTAATTCAATAAATCCAGTGGAACAACTGATCTATGACTAATTTTGTAGTGATGCCTTGAAATAGGCCTAGATATAGACTAAATGGAATGACAGACGCCATGACTGAATGATATATGCATGTAATCCTATTTTTTCCAGCATTCCACATCAACCGATCTGTCACCTCATGGANAATCGACGCGCCAATCAAAATCCGTGTTACAAATTCGAGCGTGAAGAGCAAAGAACGTGTCCAACGGTGATTTGTTTCGCAAGTTCTGATTGGCTCGGAGGCGGGGTCAAGTAGGGGTTAGGTTCATTAATAATTTATGCATTAACGGAAAAGATGACACGATTCGGACAAGGCTAAAGACGGAGTTCATACGGAGTCAATAGCCTTGTTTGGACAAGATGACCACTCCCTTGCTAGTTCACATTTCGACCAGAAATCATCGTAGGCCTACGCTTGCTTCAGGGTACCGGTATATTATATTTCTTTTCTTCCAATTCATATTTTCATTTTTCTCTCAAATCGCTGAAACGTACAGGAAAAAACGTCCGTTTCCTTGTCAAAACTTTAATATTTTCGTTTTTCTCTCAAATAACCAAAACGGACATTTTCCCCGTCCGTTTTGTCAAGAAAACCGTCCGTTTTCTTGTCAGTCTTTAATATTTTCATTTTCTCTCAACTCAATCTTTAATATTTTTGTTATGCGCTTTCGACCGATCTGCGCGATCGATCGATAGCGCTGCGCCATCTATGGATCTATTGTTAGCGCAAGCATCTATAGATGGCGCAGCGCTATCGATCGATGGTGGATGACTATGGGTGTTGGTGCGCTCATTGCAGGGACAGTATTTCGTACAACCATCAATGTGATGGGCGATGCCATTGGCGCTGGTGTGGTGGAACATCTCTCCAAACATGCCAAAAGAGGACTTAGGAAACAAAGATTTTTTGTCTGAAAAGACTTTGACTTCTTTTCCCCCCTGCCCTCCTATCAGCCTAAAGCGCACAGCTCTGATGGGCACTGACCTACACCGTTCGCGATTATTTTGATCCAGGATTTCACAGTCGATTTGACTAGGGTCGTTCCATCTGTTACTGGTCTGTACTCCTCCATGTTATATGTTGCTCCTTCAGCCGAAGATGAAGGGGGAGGGCATGAGATAGGCCTAGGTCATAGTTGCAGTTGGAGTGACGTTGGGGAGAACAATGAAAAATAACAATTAGCATAATTACATGTAGATTACAATGTTTCATTTTATTGACTGACTTATGTAATGTACAAAAAACACTGATAATCTTTAAAACATCAACAGAATGCATCTTTCTGAAGTCGTCTTCTGATCCCGTTTGCAGTTGTATACAGTACATGTATTTGAGCACGTTTAAAATGTTTAAAAACAAAATTTACAAAGCGATCAGTTAAAATTATACCCGATGATACCGGTACTCTGTTACCGCTAGTTACAAGATATTCCAGAAATGGGCGTTTTCCCTGTCCGTTTTGACTAGCCTAGAAAAACATCCGTTTTCTTGTCAATCTTTAATATTTTCATTTTCTCTCAAATCACCCCATTTTCTTGTCAAATCTTTAATATTTTCATTTTTCTCTCAAATCACCAAAACGGACAGGAAAAAAACGTCCGTTTTCTAGAAACGGAAAACGGACGTTTTCCCGGCTGGATAACCGAGACTTGGCCAAGGGGTGTCAGCGACACCTGTCGTTAGTAGGTGGAACCAATACAAAAACCCAACCGAGTGGTTCCATTCTCTGCCGTCGCAACAACTGTGGCGCTCTTGCCAGCCGCATGCGCAATCTGACTTCCGCTTTGCCAGCAAAACATCTCCTTGGCAAAAATCGTATTTTTCTTATCATTCTTTTTCGCAAAATGTGACACATAAAAAGCTAAAACATGTTTCATCGATTTGCCAACATATTACAAAGTGCTGTCGAGGCAGTGAGTAGCGTTATGTGGTAAATTATTCAAGATAATGACTGTCATTTGGTCACTCTCTCTCGCCACTGCACTGCACCTGTGCCACCTGTGCTGTGCACTGCTCGCACACTCCACACACAAAACTCACCTCCACACTCCACCTGCCATGCCTGTTCACGACTGCATGTCATTGCGGAGCGACTTGAATATTCACTACCATCGCACCGGCCTCAAAACAGCACTTGTATAAAGTGTATAAATGCGCAGCGCCCGTGGGACTTCTTTTTTGACAACATTTCGGGTAAGTTCGGAATTATTCGGCAATGTTCAGTTTCTGCGTTTTGGCGGGAAAAAAGCGTCGGCGTCAGACCGTCGGCTAATCGGCCATAGACCCCCAAAAAGCGTCGGCATCAAACCGTCGGCTAATCGGCCATAGACCCAAAAAGGGGTCGGAAACATTCGGCAATGTTCGGTTTCTGCGTTTTGGCGGGAAAAAAGCGTCGGCGTCAGACCGTCGGCTAATCGGCCATAGACCCCAAAAAAGCGTCTGCGTCAAACCGTCGGCTAATCGGCCATGGACCCAAAAAAGGGGTCGGAAACATTCGGCAATGTTCGGTATCTGCGTTTTGGCGGGAAAAAGCGTCGGCGTCAGACCGTCGGCTAATCGGCCATAGACCCAAAAGGGGTCGGTGGAAGGGAGACGATTTTAGAGCGTCGGCTCATCGTCCATAGGCCAAAAATACGGGACTCGAAAACAATGACGAGAGGTTAGCGACTGGGGGCGAAATTCCCAAAATGTTGAATTTGAATTTGATGCATTTTTATTTGATGTGAAATCCAGTATGGGACCGTCTTGAAAATTCACTTAGCTAATCGGGGGGAGACCCCCCGAACCCCCCCTTTCTGGGGGATACCCCCAGACCCCCATCTCAAAATCCACTATAAACAATGACTTACCATGCTTACCCTTTTTGGGACCGTCTTGAAAATTCACTCAGCTAATCGGGGGGAGACCCCCCGAACCCCCTGGGGGATACCCCCAGACCCCCATCTCAAAATCCACTAAAACATTGACTTACCATGCTTACCCTATATTTTGAACATGAATCATTACAAAACGTAAGAAACACTGACGGAGTAAGGCGCAACTTCGGAAAACTTGGAATAAGATGAGGGACTAAAGAGAGGCACTGAGTTGGTTTCCGAATGGCCCGCAAAGAATAAAAATATTGGGCACAAATTCAAGTAAGACAGAACTAGAACTCGACAAAAGGCCGATGAGCCGACGGCCGGCGTTTGTAACAAAGGTATTAAAGGAGAAAGCAGGCTTGTTAACGTTAAGGTCGATGAGCCGACGGCCGGCGCTTGTACGGAAAGGCTTCATATTAAAGCCCCACTGTATTCAATGTGAAAAACGCAAATCATCGCCGCGATTCCTGACGTCAGTGCACGACGTCATGACGTGTAAAATTGTACTGCGCTCTCCCCGAATACATTAGGGCTCTCCCTGCAGCTTTTTATAATGTGTGCTGAAAACTAGGCCTTGATTCTCTGAAATACGTATCGGGCAATCATTTTGGTGACCTTCACAAGCTATGAGACCTCTTATGTGAACTCTCCTAACATTTTGAAAAAATCGTAAAATTCAATACTGTGGGGCTTTAAAGACCGCGGCCGATGAGCCGACGGAGACTGGTGAGAAAGCCGGCTAGTAGCGTTAACATGGTTAAGGCATGTAGGTCGATGAGCCGACGGCCGGCGCTCACCATGCTCGTAGATAGGCTTCATAAGACAGCGGCCGATGAGCCGACGGAGACTGGTGGTGTTCTAAACATTCGGGAGTAATCGGGGATGTGACGGAAATTGCCGAATAGAGCCAAATCACAACCTCGTAATATTCGCGGAGGGAACTATTTTGTTGTGGTAGTGAATATTCAAGTCAAGCCGTCATTGCGTGTGCATTGCCACTGGACTGGTGTCACTGCTGTGTCAGTGAACCACGGTGTGTTGTTTTTTGATACACACCATAAGTATATGTAGGCCTAGAGATAGAAGATGATCTGTGAGGACACTTGCTCTCCCAAAATGACAGGTCCGATGAAACATGACACATCGATACGTTCGATGTGTTTTTTCTGGCTGACATGACTTAAATAACAGTGAAATCGGGAGTTTAAAAATCGGACCTGTCATTTTGGGAGAGCAAGTGTCCTCACCTTCTCTACATATATACTTATGGTGTGTATCAAAAAAAACCTCCAACACACCGTGAGTGAACATGGTGAAGTGTGTGGACTGTGCCTGTCGTGTGGTGGTCGATCCAAAGCGGAGCCATAGGCCTATGGTCTTCACCCTCGGCCTAGCCTACTCACGGTGTGTTGGAGGTTTTTTTTGATACACACCATCAGCATAGGGCCTAAGTATATTTATTTAGAGAAGGTGAGGACACTTGCTCTCCCAAGATGACCATGATGACAGGTCCGATTTTTAAACTCCCGATTTCACTGTAATTTAAGTCATGTCAGCCAGAAAAAACACATCGAACGTATCCTTTGTGAATTAAACTTTGCATCTGTGATAGGCCTATTCCTTTCAACGTTATTCCCCGATTATGAGCAGAAAACGGCACTTGAAATGACGAAACTTCGAAACTAAAAGTTGAGAGGGAGACCGCCATGTTTAACCTCGCCTGCACAGGGCTCTCAATGACCCGAGGTCTCGGGTCAAATACGCACGAAGTTCATAGTCTGATGCACAATAAAAACCAGCAGGAGTCAGTGTGACGCACGAAAATTCACTCAATGTTGTGAATTGACCATGGTTGACCCCTGACTTCTGAGGGCTGACCCCAGAAAAAAAATACAAAGAAGTCTCTGACCCTTCTACTGAAAACTCCAGTGAGAGCCCTGCCTGCAGGAACATAATGCGCAATTACGCACCTGGCGGCGCCCTTTGAAGTCAGGAAGATCATGGGAGCGAGGCAGAGTCATTCCAACCTGGCTTCCATGTCCAGCTTTATTATTCATTCAATTCAAGTGTGAATTGAATTCTTCCCCTTTTACTTTCCAGCTTGCTCCCTCGATATCCCTACAACAAGATTTCATTGCCCATTGGAAGGCCATCACAACATATTTTGTGGACAGTCGAGGTATGGCACATCACTCTCACGGATCTTTTCAGGAATTCATACTCATTTGTTTTGCAGTTTAGGACTTCTGGGTCAAGATGTAGAGAATGAAAGATGACCCAAAATGGGCTGTTCATTTTCGTCATTTGGGGAATCTGAGTTGTGATCCTTGGGGAAACGGAAAAGCTATGCACTTGCAGATTGCAGGGATTATTTGTTGTGCTGTACAGAATAATTACAGCAATTTGCAACTTCATAGCTTTCTCCCATTTTCTCAAGGATCACAACTCAGATTGCTCAATTGATGAAAATGAACAGCCCCTTTTACTTAGTGAACTGGACTATGCAGACCAGGACAGCAGCACATGGACGGAAACAAAGCAATAGTCTGACGTCAAGATGCTTCTTTCAAGGAAGCCAAACATGGAGGGCTCTTGCTTTTGGTTGGGGCACCCAAAGATATGTGAGCCACTCTGGCAAAACCAGACGCTTCTCGCTCTTACCTTGGCAGGTTGAGACCAAATGTTTGTCAGTTTCAATATTGTCTGCCTATTATGAAATCTGACAGAATCTATTTCTTCCATTCTCTCTCCTGGTGTCATCTTAGCTCGTTTAGGCCCCTATTACATAGAAGTATACGGTATACGAAAACGCCGGTTAACAAAGGCTTCAATGGATTCACGACCGTGAAGCCATTGTTATCCGGCGTTTTCGTATACCGTATACTTCTATGTAATAGTGGCCTTACGCTCAACTTCTGAGCGACAAGCGTCTGGTTTTGCCAGAGCGGCTCACATATGTTCTTTATCGGACTTTTTCAGACAACAAGGCCCCAATTGAGAGTACAAATATACCAACACATCTTGATCACATGTTGACAATTTTGACCCAGGAAGAGTCGAGCAGTGAAAGTGGGAGCACAGGACCATGTATGGAGTACATGCTACACCATAAACTCTTAGAGACACTTTATACACTTGGGAGAACTGATGTAAGTGGAGAGTGTTTCTTCTAGATCAAAATAGAAGGGCGCAGCACCCTGGCCCTCAAAAAGTACTCCCTGCCTTTTTTCAGAACCGCTAATGCATTTTCTATTACAGAAGGCCGCAAACCCTGCCCCTTTTCTCAGTTCACCCTGCCCTTTTCTTTGCTTATTTCAAAAAACCCTGCCCTTTCAAATTTCTGGAAGAAACACTAAATGTTTCTCATTTGGATGGGGTCTTTACTTGCCCTGGCAAGGGGCAAGGTGTGCAAGGCAGCGCAGTTTACTGTCCCATGCAACAGATGTGAAGAAGAGCCAGGGACAATAATGCTATGGCTATGGCCTTGACGGAAAAATCTAATACAAATAACAAAGTGCTATTTCTAGACGTTGGTTATCAGACAAGTAATTAATGTTTTCCACACTATTGCTAAAGGAAAATGCTACGTTTAGACAAAATATTGAGTCAATACAAAATACAATGTATCTTCTCATAGTTTCAGAAGTTCAATGACTTTTCCAACCTACTGACGCAGACTTCTCATCTTGTTTTCAGCATCCACCCGGGATGAAGCAGCAAGTCCTTGTGTTCTTCACAAAGCTATTATCGAGGATCAAACAGCCACTGCTGCCACACGTGAATGTTCACAGAGCAGTTATAGTAAGTACAGTGACACCTCTCTTAGCGGATACCTCTGCCGGCTGACACCTCTCTATTGAGGACATCTAAGTTCATTCCCAAACTGGTCATTTATATTCGTTTTGACCTCTGTAATCAGGACACCTCTCAGGTCCTAAAGGTGTCCTGAATAGGGAGGTTCCACTGTACGGCCAGATAAAAAAAAAAATCTTTAGTTTAGCATCACCTCCTGCCTCAAATTTTCTTGCCGCCTCAACTTTTTTTTTTTCTTTTTTTCCTTCTAGTTTTACCATTTTAGCACAAACTCTGACGATCCTCAATAGGGCCATGACTTGTATTACCCGGTAGTACTGTTTGAAATGAAAACCTTTTGTTTTCAGTTCTTAAAGGTTTCTAATGGTTTGTTCCTAAGGATTTGTAAGGAAGTTGCTTGTATGGAAGCTGCAAAGCTTCAGATCTCTTTCGATGATCATATTTCAGTATGAAAAATAAAAATACAAAATTTTTGAAAAACCCTCGTCACTTAGTATGACTGATGCTAAACTAAAGATTATTTTTATATGGCCTAATACTAAAATGTAAAAATGGGCCTGATGTAATTATGGTAATACTGGTAATTTTGAACTTGGTACATTGCTTTCTCCTGCTACATTGTATGTGGTCTGAAAATGGTGGCAGATGTGACAAACAGACATTGAAATGGTTAACTGGCTATTTCAGCGGTTAATCAGGGTATGTGGAGAGGTGAAGGCTGGTCCAACAGAAAACGAAGAAGTACATTTTCTCTGCACGGTGTGTGGAAAACTCAAGTCTGATCCGTATCTAGTCAATTTTTTTGTTGAGGTAAGTTGACATATGGTGCATATGTCCACAGCAGTCAGCAAAAGATGTTATCTCCATTGGACCCAGTATAGTACCAGTTTAGCCCTGAAAAGGGATCTGGGATCTCTTCTATATAGCGCCTGAGGAAGACCCCGATTGGGGTCGAAAATTTGCGAAATATTCGGAGACGACTTTCCGATTTATTGAAAAGGAGAGTACAATGTCAAATGACAATCAATGAGGAAGAAAAACTATACATGTATCGTTATCATTTGAAAATTCAGGGTCAAAAATCAAGACAGAAGGCTGCAAAATCCCCTGCTAATAGTGAGAGTGGAAAGATTGCCTCTCCTGAATTCAGCTTAGTGGAATCGTTGTTGTCCTTATCTCAAAGTGAGGTATGTATGATGATTCATTAAATGTGTTAACCCGTTAACTGGGTAGGACATCATATTACGTGATCACAAAATCCAGGGAACCCCCGAAAACACCCAAGGATCTCAGCTTGCCTAGGACGAAATAGTACGCTCTGCAAGGAAATGGCGCTTCACATTGCGTACGACGTTATATCACATCCTGAACCTTATGTGTCAAATACCCAAATACTTTTTTGGGGCAGTTTTTTTTCTAAGAAATTTTTTTTTCAAAAATTAATTACACAGTTAACGGGTTAATAACCGGCGTCTATCATGTCTGTAGAAATCACTGATGTTGCCCAAATGGTTTGTCCATTTTGGCCTTGGCCTGTACCATGCAATGAGGGCTGATTTATGACTTGGGACATGTTTTTCCTAGTACCATCTGCAATTTGCCTTCTTATGGGGGCTGATAAGCAACTTGGAATGCTTGTTTACCAAGGTTGGAGGACAATTCGTCCCCGGACAATTCATCCCCAGACAATGCGACCAACACGACATTTCGTCCCTGGGCAATTTGTCCCCGAGGGCAATTCGTCACACAGTTCGTTCCCATGGACAGTTTATCCCCCGACATTTCGTCCCCAAGGATAATTTGTCCCCCAGGACAATTCATCCCACTGAATTGTCCATGGGTCTTGTGACAAATTGTCCCAGAGCATTTACCAAGTACCATCCTCAGTGTGCTCAATAAATCGGAAAGTGGTCTCCGAATATTCACCTCTGGGATCTCTTCTACATAGTGCCCGAGGAAGACCCCGATTGGGGTCGAAAATTTGCGAAATATTCAGAGACGACTTTCCGATTTATTGTGTACTGTGTGTCGTTTTTGTGCTGTTTTTTGGATATCCTCAGTGTGATCATAGTCATAAACCTGCGGCGATCTTCCCGAATGCAAGATTTTTCACTTCACTTACAGGATGGTCGAGTAGCTGTTAAGGCATGTGAGGGGCTGATTTTGTGTGCGAGTCTGCCAGAGCAAGCCTCGGCTTCATGTATTGTGAATAATACGAAATTCTGTAAGGAGATGATTGATAAACTTTGTCGTCTGTATGAGAAACTCCCCAAACTTATAGACCCAACTGATTTGGAGACAGTGGAGGCAAAATGGGGGTAAGTAATGGACTGCGAAGGAACTGTATTGCAGACACCAGCTGTATCAGATTTTTCCGTCAGGGCCAAAGCCATAGCATTATTGGCCCTGGTAAGTACGTACCTATAGCCGCATACCCTACGGAATTTTTTTCGGTACGATTTTGCCAAATATAAACAGGTCCAGTGAGCTTGTCCCGGTACCAAATTGCAGTGTAAACAGGCCTCTCCCGCTTGAATTTCAAAGCGGGATCGGTCCAGGTTGAGCTCGGCACACTCCAACCGGACTTGTGTCAAAAGGGCTAACGTTATTTTTGGTTGCGTATATCTCGTGGGGTCTACAGCCATGTGCGACCAATCATAAACAAACTTCATTCTCTTTTAGGTTAGACATGCACATGAACGAATTTGAACCTAGTCTCAACTTCCCCGGGAAGAGGCAGTTGATATCTCTTCTGTCCTGGTTGGATTTCTTAGATCAGATGATATACGTGGCGGACACGGTTGTCGGAGTGAAACTGTCCAAAGATTTCAGGCGAGATTTCTTGGATGCCATCATGCTGCCTGCTGTGTTACAAACGTGAGTTCCTTATGTTCAAAAAACGATATGTTGGGATTGTTTTTTCTTGTTATGATTTTCTTGAGAACTGAAGGTGACTTGCAATGACACTTTTCTCTGAAAAGGAATTGAAATTGCATTTTCGATACGTAGTCATCTTGTTGCCATTAGCATTGAAGGGTCCATTCATTCTGTGACAAAATCATTTTTTTGTTCAGGTCAGAAAGTGGTGCTATCACTGCCACAGCCTTCCTGACTAAATGTCTCAAGTTAGTGTCCTCACCAAGGTTATTACAAGGTCAGTGTGATGCACGCTTCTACAGCCTTCTAAAACTTTTGACTTAAACATAAAGGGCCGAATTGACCAAGGGTGATCATCGCGCGATTAAGACTTAGATGCGTGTACCTTCTTCAAAAGCATGGTGGAAGTGTGTGCATTTAGTGAAGTTACACGCGTCTAAGTCTTAATCGCGCGATGATCACCCTTGGTGAATACGGCCCAAAAAATTTGCAAAATATCAGATTTCATCATTCAGAACTGAAGGCCTGTGAAAACCCACATCATGAGTGGGAAACGGAGGTACAAGAAATACATGTAGGCCTTTATTTCGGTCTCATTTCTTGATAACTTGGTTCCAGAGTTCGCTGTGTTCATCCTGGGCGAAAAAACCACCCCAGAGTCCCCTGGTGAGGAGGATGAGCACAAGTTACGACACCAGCTCATCAAACGCTGTGATCATCTATCAGAGGAAGTAAGTGCAGAGAGTTCAATGATCGCTGCACCAATTCTTAGAACTATCGGCTGAACTGACTTGATTGAAATGATCTTTAACGGTATCAGTGGTGTAATTTTTTGTGCCAGCGAATTATTCTCATCAATTCTTTTCAGCAATGATCTTGAAAACTGTTTAAAGAATTTGCACTTAGAGGGTTGAGTAGGACACAATAGGTTGATCGTGATACTGCCAGTTTTCTGCATCTTGTGGTTGCGACGAGACCCAACATGTTGCACTTTTAGCAGACGTATGGGAATATAATGACTGGTCGGGTGTCCATTTTCCATTTCAACCGATGCCACTCTCTTCCAGTTGACAATAACAACCCTGAAATTATTCGAAATGTTGCTGCTCAAGGCCAATGAACACATCTTCCAAAATCTACTGTTGCGGAATCTACTGTATCGAGACTATGTTGTGATCGACAACGACCGCCATGATGAAGATACGCCGAGAGAAACAACGGAACCGGGGTCGCCATCAATGGCGCGACAAGAATCAATGGACTCGGATTCGTTCAATTCATTCAGTTCCAGCGGTGATCACTCTCAGGCGGGGATGGACTCCCCCATTCATAAGATTGTTAATAGGTGAGGGAGATACAAAATCAGCTCGCATTAACTACCAAATACCACCCGATACCAGGCGCGGATCTGGGGCGCGCCCCCCTTTCGGCGAAAAAATCTGTAAAATTGACCGTGAAATTCAGAAATTTGGAGCAAACCATTGAAATTCACTGCAGTTTTCAATGTTTCTAGCAAAGTGCGCCCCCTCTTTTCCGAAATCGTGGATCCGCCCCTGGATACTGAGCCTTGCATGAGAAACAGCTGAGTGCCGGGCCGTGCAAACCAAGTTTAGGAGCATCTGATAGATGTTAAGAAGTCATTAACCTGTTTACGTGGGAATTATTTTTTTGGGTGTGTGGGGCTTGTGGAACCTGGTGGGCTTGACTTATGGGGTCTGCAGAAGGCTGCCAGATGCGTCCTACTGTGCAGTTGGTCTCTCAGATTTCCAAGGCTGGAGTGGAGTATTTTGGGAGTGAAAAGTCTACCTCTGCTGGAGTGGTCTGTTCTTAGGTGTGTAGTGCGCGCTGTTTGGTCTTCAACTGCCTAGTTCAATGTGTTTGTCCAGTCGATCTTTGTCCCTTCTCCCTTCTCTGTCCCTTCCTTTCTTGGTGTTGCATCATCAGATGTGCCACAATTTCCCAGCTGTTGTCGAAGAGGCACTAGACCTACTCCATGTGAGAGTTGCCTCATACAAGGCAAATCAACATTGTTGGTTTCCTTACAACTTGCGCTGAGATCAGTTACACATTACGACTGGCCTTAGTTTTCAGTGGTTGAGTTTGGTTTTTAGTGGTGGAGAGCCAACTACAGCAAGAAAACTCTAATGCGGAGAACCACTGTACCGGTATTGGTGAGCTGGCCTTGAGGCATTCTCACCACTAAAATCATCACACTTTTAAAAGTAGGTCAATTTTTCGCCTCCATTTTCTCCTTTTCCATTCACGTAATCTACTGATAATCGACGCAATAGCTAATCATTTGGCGTGAAATTGTGTCCCCTGCTAAGCAATTTGAATAATATAATCGGCTTGGTGCTTTTTGGACGATTTTTGGACCAAATGACGAGATTATTTAGGATCATTTTCATGCGGGTCCTCTGTCCTCGACTCCTATTGTACTGTAGGCCTATAGCGGAGCGGCTGTAACAGGCAGGGGACCAGGTGTTGGACAGTAAAAATGGTGGAGATTCTTTTCATCACTTGAGAAATTAGACCCATTGTGATACCTTTTCTAACCCTTCATTAGGTAAGCCACTACACTTCAACTCATTCTTTCATGTGTAGCAACAACTTCCACTCTTAATTGATAACTAAGATTATTCAAATACTTGGACATTTCCACAGTCTTGTTGGCCACATTTCCTGACTGCTCTGTATACACTACATCGATCGTATGTTCATGGATGAACCAGGTCACGGTAATAAACATACAGTAGCATAGCGCCTGTATTCAGGTCTCACCACACAGGGGAAAGTAGGACATCTTAAATAGGATGCTCGTGGCTTCCAACATGTATAGCAACTTCCTAAGCCTGGTTTCTCTGGCCATCGATGGTGGCGCTGACTGATAGGCCTATTTATGGTACATTAGGCCTGTGCCCCTCGCCCTCGGCCTCATGCCAGCGAACCGTTGTTGCTGTTTGGCTTGTTAAAATCTCTCTATTCATAACCTTTCTTTCAGTTTTTTAATCCTCGTCCCAGATGAAGTGAAGTCTTCCTACCAGTGTGTTGACAGCGGCTACGACACCTACTTACGTGATGCTCATAAACAGGTACAAATTTCACCCCGCATACACTTGTGTACTTTCTCTCCGATCTTTTTTCCTCCAACATTACCTATTACAGTATAGACCTTTCCAACAAAGATGATGGTCTGACAGTTCTCATCATATGACATCAGAAGTGTAACGGTAATACCATTCAATGACCACTGGCACGCTAAGCTGGTCAAGCAGGCCATTGGCACAAAAGTTCAGGTAAAATAATTGCTGGAGAGGATGCGTTTGGTGGTGTTATATCATGTTCACAAATTAATGGTCTCGAGGTCATGTGGGAGAACTAGTAGGCCACAATCTTTATTGGAAAGGTCTGTACTTGTGACTATGAATTGGCTCTGCTGAGTAACGAAAAGCCGGTATTCTGTTCCATTTTGCTTTACACCATGTTTTTCATTTGCACTTTTTTGCTAGTTTTCAGACAGCCTGTTCCAGTGTACAGATTTCAAATGGCCAAAACGGCCAGTCACAAATGACAGTTATAAGCGAGACAGTTTTTATGAGGGATCATTCCTGAAGATTCTGTTCGATAAACTCTCAAGAATGCTGGACCAGGTGGGTAAATAATACAGAAGTTCACATCAAATGCAAGTTCACATCAAATGCAAGTTCACATCAAATGCAGGTTCACGTCAAATGCACTTGGTGGTTTACGGTGTGGAAAGCTCAGTACATGTAAATCTTCATTTGTGACCCATTCCAACAAAGCAGGTGCATGTCGCAGGTGATCATCACTGATCATCAGTCTAGCCAACTACTACCGGGTATCACTGCTGTCCACAACTATTGTCAACCTGCAGAGATGTACATTTCAGACGCGGATCCAGAGGG
>NMRB01002052.1:6960-23951 GCA_002633025.1 Notospermus geniculatus | reverse complement strand
AGGTCACATATGGGAAGCTGTCCACCACATTTAATGGGAAAACCTCTTTGTGGTGGTAACGATGAAGAACCAGTTTCCTGGCAATAGCCTTTGTCATTTTCAGACCCTTGTCCCTTTTCAGTCCCTTATTCTTACTTTCAGAGTTATGAGATTAACCTACAGGTGACATCTGTGGTGTCTAAACTTGCCTTACTTCCACACCCAAATATCGACGAGTATTTATTAAATCCAATGTTACCAATCAAAGAGGGGTGCAGGACACTCAATAAAATCTTACAAAAGGTGAGGCAACTATCTGTGTTAGTTTTCCAGAAAGATTTCTGGAGAGACTGGGGTTAAAAGTGAAACTGATCACACTTATTTCTGTGGATATCAAACCCTAAACCTTTACCTTTACCTTTGCCGTATCTTGTAGGTTGTAAATGACATCCATTCCCGTGCCAGGAGTACCGATGACTTCAGACATCAGTTAGTGGATGCGCGGAAAAAGTTACTTGGAGTTGGAGAAATCATCAGCAGGTATGGACGCCATGCAGACAATCTTGTATTCTATTTGAAGATGCTGTTGTAAATAATTTGCCGTCACTGCCTTCGTTTTTTCTAGTGTTTGGCTTCTGGTAGTCTCCGTTGATCCGTTTTCACAAGTGCATGACTGGCAACGTTTAGTTTTGTACCACGGCATGCAAGTTTAGGTCTGCATGCGAACGTTTTCGGGCGAGATGAAAACGAACAGAGTCACTGTTGACGTCCAGTGGTGAATCATTGTGCTACTTAAAACCGGGATTGTTTGCATCCCTGCATCTTCAAACCCTCCTCACTAATTGGTTGTTAATTGGTTGTCAATCATTTCTCATGTCAGACGTAAACTAATGAGTAAACGAGTGTGAGTATGTTTTGTTTTGTTTTTTGTTCCCACTAGGTGTCGCCAAGTTGTAATGCTTTCCATTTTTGGTTTGCTTTCTGTAGATTTAGTGTGCAGTCATGTTGTTAGGGTGCTTCAAATCTGATAACATTCCTCCTAAAAAAATTAGCACTTGTCGGTAGCTAAGCTTACTGGTACTCTCTGAGGTTTGGTCACCATATATTTTGTTGCAATGAGTTTACTGGTGGCGCCATCATGACTTATTTGGTGACTTCGCAATATGATGTACAATGGGCCATATTCATAAAGGGTGTTTAGCCTGATCAGCGTACAAATTCTGCATTACACAGGTTAAAGGCCTAGAAAACTATTGTCTGATGTCTGTATGGTGCTTCACCAGAGTCGTTTACTCACAGGATAATCACACGTGTACAACTTTCCTGCGTCTAAGTCCAAGAGGACAAAGGAAAAGTTAAACGATCAGGCAGGCCTGTTTAGAATTTGTCCAACACTTTCTTTTGTCCTCCCACACCGAGACGCAGGAAAGTTAAGACGCGTGTGATCATCTTGTGGGTAAATGCCAGAGATCAGGCAGCATACAGAAGGCAGAACAATAGTTTTCTAGGCCTTTAACCTGTGTAATGCAGAATTTGTACGCTGATGAGGCTAAACATCCTTTATGAATATGGCCCAATGATTTTGGTGGGTTTGGTTCGACTCTACTGCTACTAGTAGTACTATGATGAGATAGATGCTAGGCGCTGCTCCACGTGAAAGTCCTCTCATGCAAGTTGGCTCTCATTGGGCAATTCACCATTGTTGGTTCCTTAGCTGAGACCAATGACATGAACAACTGCCCATTGTTTTCTATGGTGAAGTTGCCCATAGAAAGCCAACTTGCACAAGAAAACTCGCGAGTGAAGAGACGTCTTTAGGCTTCAGCGGTTGTTTGGGCTTCATCCTACTTATTTTTTAGTTTTCGTTCTGTTTTAGCGAGGCCTGTGTTTTTGTACCCCCCTACTTTTCTGTACCATCACCATAAAATAGATTTCTTCCATTGTTTTTTGCACGCACAAGGGGCTTTCTTTTGGAAAAGGTGTCTCAAATTCTCGGTGGCAGCCTATGTTGACCTAGCTATAGATATACCAGCCATAAAACGGGGGCAAAACATTTGCTAATTGGTGATTGATAGCGACAAGACGGCTTCTCCTGCATTACATTTAGTCTCCAAGTTGCTTTTAGATCCAAAGTTACCGTACCTTCATCTTTTGATCAAATACTTACAAAAAGTGATTTGCACCCCATGTTTAGTGTTTCTTGTGTATCCTTTTGAAAAGCCCCTCTGTGACTCTGAATGGAAAGGAAGGCAAATAAAGTAACAATAGAGAGGTTGCGCAGCTTTCCGACTCTGGCTTCAACTACCAGAATGAATTGCAGTCCGCTGTAGACATCCTTGATAAAAATGCTTTGATAGACGTTTGCAAGTCGTAAAATGCCATAACTTTGTGGCAGAATAATTTCAACTCGTAATCGGAAGTGACGTAAATCACAAATATTATAGTCGTGTTGTAAGTCGTAACGACTAGGATTACGACTTCAATATTCATTATTTATCTGCACTTCCAATTTATAAGGCCAAATTTTTCTGCCTTTAATTTATGGTGTTTGACGAATTGATCCAAGAAACAAAAAAGCACAAAATTGACACACAAAGTAATAATAAACAAGAAGTCAATCTCCAGAATTCACGAATTTTCGACCCCAACCGGGGTCTTTTTCAAGTGAAACTTTACAATCTGAAACTCTAGAAAAGACTGACGAATTGAAAACTTCTATCAAATCGTTTTTATCAAGGACGTCCATAGCGGACTGCAATTCATTCTCGTAGTTGAAGTCGGAGTCAGGCCGCTGCGCAACCTCTCTATTATGCCATATTGATCCAGATAGACCGAATTTCCTTGCCATGCGAAGATATTCCTTTTATCCCATTATCCCATTCTTTCGTTTCAGAGGTGAAAACCACAGCACCTTGGAGGGAGTGATAGTCCTGGAGGAATTCTGCAAAGAGCTTGCTGCCATTGCTTTTGTGAAGCAACACGAAATGATTACCGTTTCAAGACATTGATGAAATGGTGTAGGTAATATCCTTGATGGACTTGGAGAGAATATAATTGCATCACAAGAATTTCAGGAGAACAGCCTCCAGCATGCTCTTGTACAGGTTCTAGCTAAAGATTGAGTGCTGAAGTTAGGATAAGGAAGGATTCTACTGAAGCTGCCCAATGAAATCTTCAAAAATAGGCATCAAAAGGTTATGAATTCCAGGAGAACAGCCTGCAGCATGCTCTTGTACAGTTTCTAGCGAAAGATCTGAGTGCCGAAGTTAGGACACTGAAGGATTCTACTGAAGCTGCCCAATGAAATCTTTAAAAATAAGCATCAAAAGATTATGAATTCCGGGACAACAGCTTGCAGCATGCTCTTGTACAGTTTCTAGCTAAGATTGAGTGCTGAAGTTAGGATAATGAAGGATTCTACTGAAGCTGTCCAATGAAATCTTCAAAACTTGGCATCTAAAGATTATAGTATAACTCATCTCAGGTAATCTCTCTCCCTCTTGCACATCCTCCCATATCAGGGCTTTGGTCTCGAGGTAAAACCCCTGCTGTGGGAGGATGCTGTTTCTGTAATACTTCTGAATGGTTACAATTCACTTTTTGTGGCAAGCCATAATATAAATGTCAATGCTAGAGGGCCAAAGTCAAATGTTGCTGCTAATCCCTGTCAAAGGTTAATATTTATTTATAATTAGTGCTACGTTATTGTTTATTCTTATTATAAAAATGCTTTTATACATACGTGCACAAACAATGCATGTGAGGTGCATATTTACTGTTGCAGTCTTGTGATGAGAAGATGATTGGCTTGGAAGTGCATGGTCGTCAAGATGCGTACGTTAACAAGAAAATTGTCATTCCTGCTGAGGAGAGGTTTCTTAATTTGTTGTTGTTTCTTTCCACCTGTGGGGCCATATTTATTAAGCCTTCGCAACTTTGCGTTCACGCAAATCTATTTTAAGGCAGTCAGTGAACAATAGGGCATGTGCAGTGAAACAATAGACTGCGTGCACGCAAAGTTGCGAAGGCTTCATAAATATGGCACCTGGTATCTCAAGGGTCCCACTTGGGGTCGGTCAGTATGGTGGGAATTTTGGGGCAATGTCAGTCAGTGTGATGGGAATTTGGGATGATGTCCGTCAGTATGGTGGGAATTCTGGCTTGATTTCAGTCAGTGCAGTGGGAATTCTGAGGTGATGTCAGTCTGTATGGTGGGAATTTGGGGCTGATGTCAGTCAGTATAGCGGGAATTCTGGCTTGATTTTCATTCAGTATAGTGGGACTTTTGGGATTATGTCAGTTACTATGGTGGGAATTTCAGGCTGATGTCGGTCAATATGGTGGGAATTCTGGCTTGGATTTCAGTCAGTATGGTGGGANTGATATCAGTCAATATGGTGAAGTTAAGGGCTGATGTTGGTCAGTATGGTGGGGATTTTGGGCTGGCACAGTCAGTGTGATAGGAATGCTGGCTTGATTTCAGTCAGTATGGTGGGAATTCTGGGCTGATACAGTCAGTGTGTTGGGAATGCTGGCTTGACCGTCAGTCAGTATGTGGGAATATTGCTTGATTTCAGTCAATACAGTAGGAATTTGGGCTGATCTCAATCAGTGTGGTGGGTATTTTGACTTGATGAGTAAGATGATGATCTCTTGAAGCCGCCTAACAATAGCATAGGTTTGGAGGCAGTGAAACGGCTAATTAAAGGGAGACATGAGAAAAATATTGCCCGGCGGGCACAACTTGTCTGAGTTGTAGCGCCGTCTGTTAATACACGGCGACACTACGCTATATCACAGGCCTCAGTAGAGCTATTCTGCCCTACAATGGAAGACTGCAGTATCTGCATATTGCAGTCTTCCCTTGTACAGCCTCTGCAGCCTTTCCTATTCAGTGAAGTGGACAATGTAGGTGTATAATAACATCAGTAGATACTGCTCTCCTCTCTTGCAAAATTATTCAGAGCTGCCACCTAAAATAAGGGAGATATCATGGCATAAAATGCAAGACCGCAGTAATTGCAGTTACTGCAGTCTTCGCTTGGAGGGCAGTATTAGTGAGCTTAGAACACGTATCTAACCAAAAACACTAGTTTGTAAAACACACCCCGAGCTCACGAATTTATGAGCTCGTGGTGTGTTTTTAGATAGGTGTTGTGTTTTTTAGACACGTTTGGTTAGAAAAGTGTTCGAAACTCACTGATAGCTCTACAGACACCTGTGATATAGCGTAGTGTCTCCGTGTATTAACAGACGGCGCTACTACTCAGACAACTTGTGCCCGCCGGGCAATATTTTTCGCATGTCTCCCTTTAAATATCTCCTTATTGGTGAAGTGTTCTATTTATCTAATTAGCTCATACATTCAAATGTGACCCATCTGGCGAAAAGAGTCGCATGTCACTGACTCAGAAGGTGAGCCGAAAGAACCGAGATGACACCAGGAGAGAATACTAGTAGAAGAAATAGATTCTTTCAGATTTCATAATAGGCAGACAATATTGAGACTGACAAACATTTGTGACCCGCTCTGGCAAAACCAGTCGCATGACGTTCAGAAGGTGAGCTGGAACGAACTAAGATGACACCAGAAGAGGAAGAAATAGATTATTTCAGATTTCATAACAGGCAGACAATATTGAAAGTGGCCAACATTTCTAGGCCCGGTTGCACCAGTCATACATGAGGTCGACTTTGTTCTCAAGCAAACCTTAAAGTCGTTCTCGACCTCAAATTGTAATGGCAAATCACATTACTCAGTTGAGGTCAACCTCAAACGTAACTTTGAGCATAGCTGATGCAACCGGGCCTTGGTCTCAACCTGCCAAGCTAAGAGCGACATGCGACTGGTTTTGCCGGGGCGGGTCACATTTGGTCTCAACCTGCCAAGGTAAGAGTGACATGCGTCTGGTTTTGCCAGAGCGGCTCACAAATGCGCTACCCTTCAATGGGGGAAGGTTGTCTCCACCACTCTTCAGTGGGGGGAGTGTTAACAGAAGTAACTGCTACAGTTCTGTGTCCAGAATATAACGGCTTTTACTACTATCAATGATCCTCCCTCTATACAGGTGGCTATACTGCCTTTTACCATTGCAGTGCAGTACTGTACATAAAATAACTGATCAAACGAAGGTGTTTTTTCCTAATATGTAAGGCTGGCCTAATCTACTCCCTTTGTGTGTATAAACTGTGGCTGGACCTCCTTTGATGTATTGGCATTTAACACACTTTCTTATTTAGAGGGTTATAAGGTTATAAGAAGTGCCTAACGTAAGCAATACCATTTATTTACGCATTTATTTGTACGTTTTAGGTAGTGTTTTCAATTTATTGGTGAAATGATGAAACAAATCTCTTAACATGCTTCCACATTGTTAACTGGACCTGTCAGTCTCTTTCCATTATATGTCTCATTAATCAGCATAATTATCGTTAACGAGTATTTGATGAGGCCTAATTTGATATATTCATTGGAAAACAAGATCTTTCGGGTCGAACCATTCATATTAAAGTACGGGTGACTTTGGGTGTACCCTCAGAATTCATGTAGGTACTCTGGTGGACAGAAATATTAGGACATTTTCAAACTTCTAAGCCATTTTCCTCTTGTACCTTCCTTTTGTCTCTAACCACTAATTATTTTTCTTATTAATCAGAACATTTTTACATTGGAAAGTGGGTTATATGATCCCCTCTGATTGTCCATACAAAAGTTTATAGACAACTGGTTGCTGATCCATGGGCAACAAAGATAATTATGTTGGGTACCATTCAAGCCTATCTAATTCAAAGGCTAAAGCTATTGGAGGGGAGAAGTATGGATGAAGCGCATCATGATTGTCTTTGTTATTCATCTATCAGCAACCCCATGTCAATAACCTTTGGCATGGACAATCTCATGGGATTATATAACCCACTTGCCAAGGTAAAAATGTTCTGATTAATAAGAAAAATAACCAGTGGTTTGTGACAAAAGGAAAGCAAAAGAGGAAAATGACCTAATATTTCTGTCCACCAGTGTACCCTCTCGGTGTGCCCTGAGACATTTGTTTTAAGTGCACCCTCTGATATTCTCTTAAAGCGAACTGGTCGTGTCAGTCAAGGTGTCTGAACAGAGAATCAAACGCCACCATCTTGAATCTACTAATATTAAGTACCGGTACCCACATTGACAATTCATTTCTGGTACTGTGGCTCTGCTGCCTTCGAATATCATTTAGAACACGGTCAAATGCAAATCTAGGTTTTATCTAGGGATGTAATCCGCTAAAATACAAAATTCGTGATTTTGAAATAGTGAATTTCCTGGGCCGTAAAATTATTTTTGTGTCATTTTGACTGCCATGACTAATTCCCTTTAAATTCTCCGATTCTAGAGTTGAGGGGCTATCATTCTTTTGTATGTACGTGAATACTGTACAGAACACACGGAACAATAAAAACCATCCACATGGTACTACAGTATGATGAAAAGCCTGTGTGATTTTATGCTGCTGTCCTGTCCTGCCAGTGTTTTGAAATGGTCCAAGTCTACATTTTTGTAGTTCAAGAAGTTGAAACTTGTGTTCACTATGCCCTTGGAGGAATTATGTTGTATAATTCCTCCAAGGTTTCAGTTAGGAGGTCATTGATTTATATATCAGCCAGGTACCACAATCCATCATCAGACAGTGACTATTGAATACTGCACACTTTTCTTTGGGACCATTCTCTCCTTCTACACCATTGCCATTGGCAAAAACGTAAAGATGAATCTTAATTTGATGAAAATGTCTAGGTTTTATTTAAATTAACAATATAGTCAGGTGGGACGCCGATTCTGAAAGGCTCCTACAAATTAGTTCGTACCTTTTGCAAAAGATGGCATTGCACTTCTTCACCTTTTGGCCCAAACCAGCTTTGTGGCTGGCCACGCCATTGGTGATAGAAATACAATAGCGCTTTCAGGACACGCCAGAAACCTTTCTTGAATGCTAAGTTTATGGGGCAGTTGGTTTGCTGTGGAAGTCGCCACGTGCCCAAGCAATTTGTCCATCCTGATGATTTCGCGCGCGCGCTCTAAGCGCTCGCTCCGGACGTCACCCGCGCGCGCGAAAGTGGCGTTGGGAGCGAGCGCTAGAGAGGTCCTGTCCAGAATCCTCATGATAGGAGGCTCCGTCAAATCCTTGAAACGTCTAGTGACAGTTTGCAAAACTGAGGAGACCGACGTGAATTGGTCTTCAGATGCATTCTTTCAACGTCATGCTGAATCCCTTACGTTTAAAGCTAGGAATCCACCGCTGATTTTCTGCGTTGCGACTTGCTTCGCAACCTGCTACCTGCGATTGAATACGATCGCGAGGAACTGATACCGATTGCCGACTGAGCGAGTCCACTACGGCGATCGAGTGCCCAGTTGCAAAGCAGTCGCAAGGCAAAATCAGCTTGAAAATCAATGGTGGATTCCTGGCTTTAGCGTTGAAGTTTCCGATAGGGGCTATTTGGGAGGTTTCGCAAATCTGACGAAAAACGAAGTACGAGATACGAAATTCAACTTCATTTCTAGGACCTAATGTATTTCTGGAGATGGGTGGTACCGCAAATGTCCCTGCTGCAAGTGCGTCTTTTAGCATGTCATATGTAAGACTGAAAGAGTTATGGTGCATCTTGAATTTATAAATTTCCACTTCGTATGTACGAAGTGTAAACGAAAGATGAATCTCGAAGTTTAATATACACCGTAACGCTGTCGGTCTACCGTCATACGCTGAAAGACGCTCTTACAGCAGGCGATATTTGTGGTACCAACCGTCTCCAGAAATGTATTACGTCATGGAAATGAAGTCCAATTTCGTACTTCGTTTTTCGTCAGATGTGCGGAACTTCCCTATTAACATAGTTTTTGCAAAGCCCCCAAAACGCCAACGCGAATGTCTGACCTTTTGTTCGGTGCGCGTTTCGTGGCATCGAACAATGGGTTTGGCGTTCGCGTTGGCGTTTCGGCGGCTTTGCGAAAACTCCCTAATATTCGCAAAATATCACGAATCGTCCGAAGTATCGGCACGATTGGGAAGGGCTCTTTGAAGAACTGGAGGACGGTGCTGCTTTGCTGACTACCGGTATAATGCCACAGGTTTATGCCAAAATTTCTCCGGTGCCAGACTGTCACACTTCAGGCCTACGCTATGGAGTTCCGGGCGTTAGCCTGATAGGCCTGATATCAACAGCTATGTTTTATTTAGCACACAATGCCTCTCAGCGGAACAATAAATGCATAAGAAAGGAAACAGGGCCTTATAAAGGAAGACAAAGGCTTATATATCACAGCGAGCACAACTAGGCCAAAGCTACGTGTGACAGCATAGGAAAAGAATAATGATGGTTCACCAAGCATTGTATGCGGCGGATCTTCTCTCCAAGTGAACTGAATAGTCCAAAGACATTGTCGATCGTGACGGGAAAACACTCGATAAAGATGACCCCACTCTATTTCACCACGTATATATCTAGGCCGTGGTATATCGTGTTAAAATGTACGGATACCAGGGCCATTTTGGGTGAAATGTACGTCATTGTTGTAGGCCTATCTCTCACACAGCAGTTGGCGTAGAGACGCGTTCTGGATTCTCAGGCCCCAGTTCCATTTTGTGGCAAACACGGTCACAAATACTAGGCCTTGGATTTAACCCAGTACGTCATGCGTTGAAATAAACATATCCTGTGACCATGGCTTTGGCCACGGTTATATTCTTTGGTTTACGGGCACAAAGATTTTGAGCCCAGATACGGAGGACGAAATAAAAATTTCAAAAAACTTCGGTTCATTTCTTTTTTTTCATTTTCAGCTTTAGAATGACATGTTAGACAAATCGGAGGAAATAAAAAACCAAAAAAAATCCATATAAATGCCTCTTTTCTGCTTTCTCTTTTCCTACATTTACATGTACTCTAACCATTTATACTAACTTCCTTTTTCTAGTTGGTTGGGCATATTTTAGCTGTCGTGACTGCTGAAATCCTGGTCGGCGGGAAGAAAAAAACCTCCATTTGCTTGTTTTTCCCCCTCATAAAACCTCATTTGCACATCGGGAACTTCGGCGGCAATAAAAGAAACTGATTTTCCCAATTTTATTTTTTTCGATATGGCATTTTGCCACGTCGGCAGGCCCGTAAACCAAAGAATAAAAAAAACGTGGCCTTGCTAAGAATATCAGCAGGCATTGCTTCGATCTCGATTATACCAAAGATCGCGAATTGTCAATCTCAGAAGAAAAACAAAATACAAAATGTGAACATTTAAACCCCAAACAAACTAGGTGTCTTAGGTCATATAGCAGATTAACATTTCTAAAGAGGATTGCCCGAGGCGGAATAAAGTTTTTTCCTCTGCTAATAGGCCTTATAGACTTCATAATAAATCTATCTGAAATCATGAACTAGAGATTTGCAGGGCCTGTGACATGAGATTGACATACCGTATTTATGCGTATTCAAGCACATGCGCATATAAACGAAAATCGCTTGTTTTAAGGCCTTTTTTCTGCCTTCGTTTCGCCCGATTATAAGCACATGCGCTTATACTTTTCAGGAACTAAACAACTTCTTTGGAAACCGATTCTTTAGAATGTCATCTCATTCTATACAAACGATAATTAATCCATTGGTTAGGGTAGGCCTACTCTTGTCGGCATGAGACACTGCAGTCGTTGTCGGCGATCGGCTAACTGACCCCCGCCGCCGGGACTTGACGAGTAGTCTACATGAATGTTTGATGCGAACTCTATCAGATTCGCTTTGGCTGTAGGCCTACAAGATGCGGTACGCTAAACAAAATGGATGATTTTTTTTGGAATCATTGGCCACATCACTTTTTGTTCGAATTTAAGCGCACTGTGCTTATATTCGAATTTTAGCGCACGTCGATTATAAGCGCAGTGTGCTAAAATACGCATAAATACGGTACATGTAGATTTAGGTTCAACGTTTGTGTAATCATGTTGTTCCGGTTTGCAAGGCCAAACCGCGGGCAAGCCAGTTCTGGGCATGTTGTTGAAATCGTAGTAACGAATTTTTTGAATGGATGTAGAGAACAGCTCTCGGGCATCTCATGCCAAAAGTCTGACCGTATCCCGCTATATATGTATTTACCCCCAACAGTAAAAGGATGACACTGAATCGCTGATTGCTAGGTTGTTGACCGAACAAATTCGCCATCGTCCGGACTGGCAATACATGTAGCAGATGATGCTGTGCCGCTCCACTTTTTAGAGTTTTCTCTTGCGAGCTGGCTCTCTACGGGCATCGCAACCATAGAAAACTATGGGCAGTCGTATCGCAACCATAGACAACTATGGGGAGTCATATCGCAACCATAGAAAACTATGGGCAGTCGTATTGCAACCATAGAAAACTATGGGCAGTCGTGTCACAACCATAGAAAACTATGGGCACTCGTATCGCAACCATAGAAAACATGGGCACTCGTGTCACCACCATAGAAAACTATGGGTTGTCGTTAACGCCGTTGGTCTCCGCGTAAGCCGTAAGGAAACCAACAAATAGAGAGCCAAATCGCACGAGAAAACTCACGTGGTGGAGCATCACCGTTATAGAAGAACAAAATAGCCTTTCTGTAGCGTCACTTTATTCCCTGTTTCTCCAGACCATCGCATTTCTCAATGTTTGTTTTGGGAAATTAGGCCTACACAAACAATTTTCTACCGCTGGCCTATATGGAAGGCCAACTCGAGTACAATGATCATTGTTTTCCGTCGGGTCTCATCATGTAGGTCACCCGTCTATCACAGCCAGGAAAGTACAGTGTAATTAATGAGGAAAAAAACATGCGTTTTTAAATGCCAAGATAAGGGATTGACACTTTGCATTGACAGCAGAGATATCAGTCTACAATACAGATAGAGCTGCTGTACATGTAGAGTGGTTGTTGCAGGCCTACTGTGCGTCCCACACACGCCTGCTGCTGCCACAAATGCAGCAGCGTGGATTCCCTCAGCATCGCCTCCAATTTTAACAATTCAGCAGTTGGAGAACGGGGACACAAAATACCCTCGACAATGCGTAGAAAAAAAACGGCCCACCCATAAATTTGGGTTGCCTTGACCAAAACACCATATGGTAGGCCTAGTCGATTTAGGCGGGCCCAGACACTGAACCCGTCCTATCTGTCAAAATATGCCAACTTTGCTGCCATTTTCGCCAATACTGCATGATGCAACCCGATTGTTGAACCCGAATTACATAAGGAATAATCTTGGCGTTCCTGGGACATCGTCCCATAATCGGAACAATCCAGAAAGGTAGGCCCTACTGATACATCCAGGACAGTTACTTGCATTTTCTTCTCGAGGAAATGAATCTGTTCGGCGTGGCAGCCTACGAAGCAATCTAAATTTTCCCAGTGACATTTTGAGTTCGCTTCTTCTGCTTTCATCCTGTCATGCCTGTCCTTGCAGCCAGAAAAACAGACCGCCAGAGAGCTGGCTCTCAACGGGCATCACAACCATAGAACACTATGGACAGTCGTAAGCGGTAAAAGGAAACCAACAAATAGGCTTCTTTCGAAAGTCTTCAGCGGGTAATAACAATATCCTCGCCCCAGGTCAAAATGCACACGTACATGTACATGAACACCACTCACGTTTTGACCTGGGGCGAGGATGTTGTTATTACCCGCTGAAGACTTTCGAAAGTGGCCTATTGAGAGCCAATTCGCAGGGAAGGTTGCAGGGCTTGAATGCAGAAGAGTGGAAAGCAATTACAAAAAGTTGAGTCAAGGACGCCATATCTCACTCATTCTCCATCACAGATATCGGAACAGCATGAAATATGCTTAATTACAGCGGTAGAGTCGAGGTTAACGACCTACAAAATAGGCCATATCACTAATAAATTCTGTACAAAATCACCAATGGCGCGATTTTTTTAACATTATTACTTTAGCAGTTTACTTCCTGAGGTTTGTCCAATCAGAGAGGTCAAATCCTGCTTCACCGTGGCTGATGTCACCATCGAACCAATCACAAGTGGTTATTTTTGACAGGTGTCCTGACCTGATGCCTTGGCAGTGAATACCAGAAAGCGGTGAATAACATGTTTGCTTGGAAGAGTTCCCACCCTGTCCCAGAGATATTTCACTGAAATCTAACGATGTTATCATCATGATAATCCTGTGTGCACTTCAACTCGTGGTAAATCGGAGGAGGACGAGCCTACAGTCGCTGACACGCAGCCAGACCTCGTCGACCCTCCTCGAGATCCTCCTTTCGTATTGGCATCGTCAGAATCATGTTTCTCATTCGTAGGCCTACTCCGAGGGGAAACCTTCACTTCACGTATTCCTTCAGAAATTTTAGAGTCCCCCACCTCAAGATCGTCCGACGGACTATAGTGTTCCTGCCGGGGACTTGTCTGCACGTGAACCCTATCTAGAAGTTTAGTCCGGTCAGATATTAAATTTACACCACTATCGATTCCTAGCCCTCCTCTGTCGGGAGGGGGCTCACCCTCCGTCGACGAAGAATCACTGCTGCTAGTATTATTAGGCGGTCTTATGTTTTCTGAGTTGGTCCACTGGGAGCTCTCCTCCGGGACCTCAACCGTCACGCCCGTCCCTTGTGAGAAGGCCACGTCCTCCAAGGGCTCACACGCACGGACACCAGCCAACCACTCCTTGCACCTTTCGTTATTATCGAGGTAAATCCTATCGTCTGAATAGTATTTCTTCCTAAGCCCTATCTCCTTTGGATGCGTTTCTGCCAATGTGACAGTCACGCCGACATCGGGGATTTCGGACTGGTGAATCAAGACTTGGGACCTCGTCCGGTGGATTTTAGCTTTCGTCCGTTTCGCGGGCGGCTTGGAGTGTCCGGAGTGGTGGTGATGCCCATGATGGCGGCCTAGTTCTAAATCCTGGCCGGCTCGATGGACACGATTCAAGTCGGTGAAATCAACGTTCTTAGCACCATTTTGTTTCTGGTCGAAATCCCGCCATGAAGGAGGTTTTGGGGGTTTGGGTACGGCACTTAACCCACAGCCTCGTCCAGTGTAAGCGCCAGGGTTGTGCCGCCCATACATACCTCGCCTCTCGCACAGCATAAAATCCAATATGGTGGCCAACAGGTTTTTGTTTTAGACCAACTAACCTAGATAGCCGCTCAGCATACACTTGGGTTTCCACACACAGCGAAGAGTAAATGTTTGCCGAAGTCCGCGCGTTGTTTAACAGAGAACAAACAGCAAACTGAAGAAAACTGGTGAATCCATACCCGGTGAAAGTCAAGTCCACATAATGAATGTTTGAACAGGGAAAGTCGGGTTGAACCGTACCGTTCGAACGTTGTCTATATCCTCCGTCGGAGCTCGATCGCTTAGGTAGACAGCCCGTACATGCCGTACGTTCGCGTATATCAGGAAAATGTATATATGGCACTTACATCTCACACTCATCCAGGCCGTACGCTCTGTACAGAGAATAATCACTCGGCTCTAGTTACACCAGTAGACTTGCAGCCCGTGCCTGCCAATTCGTAGCGGCAGTGCTGAAACGAGAATAAAAACAAATCAAGAACCTGGCGGCTCGAGATGTCACGATATTTTTATACACACCCGAAAAAACAAAGCGAAACGAGTTAGCAGACGATAGAGCACTTGGGAAACATGCTAACACTGGATTCGGTTGATTTGCTATTTGGAGTCGGATCCAAAGCGTGTCGACGATTATTCTCCTAACAATACGTCCACCTTCATTGGTATAAAAGACGATATCTAAGTATTCTTTAGCAGACGACACGCATTTGAGCAATAGAAATGAACGCCCCGCCGTCATTGCAAAGAAATCATCGTAAATAATGTTCTCGTGTGCTTATCGCGCAATTTTGAAAAGCAACAAGGAAGAATTTTCTCCATTTATGACACTTTTGTTGAGGACAATAGGTCCTCACTGGAAAAAGAATAATTGTTGCCCTATAACCAATCGCGATAAACTACACCGGTCCGTTCGTCCCGACGCGTTGGTGATAATAACTCGTTAGGTAACGTGCGATAATATGCCATGATAAACTGATATATATTTTGCACTTTTTCGTCTAAATGTGTATGGCGCCGATCGTTGGTTGGCAACGGTCTGTCACAAAATCATTCCAGTCGACCAGGAGTGGATCGGGATTTGAGAAAAAAGTGGGCGCCCTGTGCTTGGAACTACACTGAAAAACTCTGCTTCGTCAAAATGACGAACTTAGGTTGAATTCGCTTTCCATTTAGGCCTACATGTATCACCAAACTGAGTATCTAATTCGTCGAAATGACAATCCACGGTTCGTCATTTTGACGAACCTTGTTAGAGATTGTTTGAGATACAAGAAGGGTTCGTCAAAATGACGAACCGTGGATTTGTCATTTCGACGAATTAGATACTCAGTTTGGTGATAAATGGAAAACGAACCAAAGTTCGTCATTTTGACTGCAGACAGTTTTGTCCAACAGAGAGAGCCAACTTGCGCAAGAAATCTTACGAGACTAAGTGTGGTGGTGTTGGAAGCGGCGTAAAAAGGGGAGAGTGATGAAACCTCTCCGTTTTCAAAGTTCGGCGGCGGTTGCGCCGCTGGACAGTCGGGATTATGGACTTCGCCCTCTGTCGCCAATTTATGCTGAGGTTTCGCAAATCTGACGAAACACGCAAAATACGAAATTGGACTCCATTTCCATGACGTAATGTAATTCACTTTTCAGGAGATGGTTGGTACCACCACGGACCTGCAGGTCCGTGGTACCACGAATATCGCCTGCTGCAAGAGTGTTTTTTAGCGTATGACGTAAGACCGATAGAGTTACGGTGTATAATAAACTTTGAAATTTACATGTATCTTTCGTTACGAAGTGGAAATTTAAAAATTCAAGACATTTGTGGAAGCAACCATCTCCAGGTATACATTAGGTCGTGGAATTGAAGTTGAATTTCGTATTTCGTACTTCGTGTTTCGTCAGATTTGCGAAACCTCACTAATGCTCCGTTTGCACGACTAACCAATCCTGTGCACAATACCTATATCCACGTAATTCCAAGAAATGTAATAGAGTAATTTACTATAACTGTATAATTTCACTCCATTTAGGCCACCAATTATGCGAATTACATATTGCAATAATGATGCTTAACAACATTAACCTTTTCTCGGTGAAGGAAAGCGTTTGGGGTGGAGGGATCCGAGTCGGTCGATGTTTCGACAAATTCGAACGGGATCTGGTGACACTTAAGCCCTATTTCCACTAGACCCGTTTCTGCAAGCGGTTTTGCGGCGCCGGGGCAGTTTTCACAGGCATTGGGACAATAAACGCGCCATATAATGTTAAACCATCGAAGGATTATCCAAAACCCTGTGAAATCGCAAAACGCAATGCGGGAAACAGGTGTAGCAGTAAATAGTATCCCCCTGTAAAAAGTGCCCACTTCTATTGTTGAATGACGGATTAAGCGGCATGGGTATAGAAACCAATTGTCAGAGATAAATGTAACAATAGGATCTTTTGTTCCCCGGACAGTTTTTCCTAGGACATTATTTCCCTTCACACCTGCCTAGTGGAAACAGGGCTTTAGACCGGGGATGGGCCGACCCTACCACGGCAATGACGCAGGAATGTGAAACCGATGGTTATTAAAGTACCGTACCAACCTTAATTACGAACCGAATGATGAAATATCGAAGAGTTCGATAGGAGGATTCTTCGACGTCCTTGCTTTCGGTGCAACGTGAAATGGGCGACTGACTCAGTACAGGTGTCCTAGCCCAGTCTTATCTTCAGACAACAGACTAATATGTCATCGACGAGGCGTGCTATCGATTATTTGAAGTTATCAGAAAACGGAACACCTCGGAAGAATTGCAGGAAAACTGAACAGGTTGAAGAAACAGCCGACGCCAGGCGTTGCAAGTAAGCTTGATAGAGAAACGCTGAGCGCTGCAACCACTTAGTCGGCAAGACGGTGTCAATATTCATTAAATGTGGTTCCTTTTTTT
>NMRB01002051.1:100456-130284 GCA_002633025.1 Notospermus geniculatus | reverse complement strand
CCGGCTTGTGTAGAATCTGTGTGATACCTGATGGAGGAGGACATTGCATCCATGGCTGAAGCTCTCTTGCTTGTAAGTACTTGCAACGTCATCACTCACTGTTACTGCGAGTGTGAGCACCTAAAAAAGATGCTGTGATGGCGTCATCGTGGTCACTTTTTTTCAAGGACATTCGAGAAGCCATGAGGAGGTTCTCAGGGGTTGTTGATCGTGGTTGCTTTCTTGGCGGAGTCATCTGCCCACTGAGTCCAGCAGACGACATCTTCTGTCGAAGTTTTCTCTCATCCTATGGTATTGATTGAAAAATATTTGAAGAAAGGTTGTTCCTATCAACCATCTGAAGAATCTTTCTTGAAATTCTTTCCAATTCATTTCCTTAGCCATTAGAAAACTTGACAGAAGGTACTGAGTCCAGCAGATGGCATATATTCTGTCAAAGTTTTCTCACATGGTATTGATTGAAAAATATTTGAAGAAAGGTTGTTATCAACAATCTGAAGAATGTTTCTTCAAATTCTTTCCAATTTATTTCCATGGCTTTCAGAAAATTTCACCAGAGAAGATGGTGTCTTCTCCAACTGGGGGCACAGACACTTGGCTCAGTCCGGTGTTGACCATGCTCATTGTCCGTACCAAAAATGTGTGTCAGCGACTGACTGTAGCTGAATATCTCACTCCAGTCACGCATTAGTTGCCAATCGTCCGTGACCGGCTCCCAAATTCAGGCGAAGCTAATCTGCAACGCTCCGAGTGTCATGCCACTGGTTTGAATAGGGAAAGACCATGACAGGTCATTGTTGGGTTTATTGCCAAGTGTGTGCTCAACCAGGAAGTATTGTCAGCTAAATATCAATCATATTGGGGAATTACATGTCTTGGACAACAAATATTCACACGGCTGACAATAAGTGCAAAAACAAGAACACTTCTTTCCTGGACAAATTTCTGTAAAATCTGATTCGGTCTGTCACAGTGTCAGTGTCTGAATTTTGGGCATGGAAATGATGTCAAAAAGTGCAATGCAGAAGATATTTTATGACCATCCAGTTGTAAGGGGGGATTTTTTGCCTTGTGAAAAGGAAGAGAAGAATGGGAAGACCCCAGTACTAAATACCCCCTGTCACGCCTGTCGGTTTCTGAAGCCTGTCGGTTTCAGAATATCGTTCTTGCCCCATATCTTCAACTTTCTGGTCTGAATGCCGCAAATTGACTTCAGATCATTTCACTGAAAAAATATCATTGAGTCCACTTGGCCGGAGTTCTCTTCATTATTGTTGATGTAATGTCAGGGTTGTTCCATAATAATTATGATTTATCTTGTTTTTCGTTGACGTTGTCGCGGTCATTATTGGTTTGACCAAACATGATTGGAGGAGAACCGAGTTCTCTCATGTTGTGGTCGTGTATGGTTGCCAAATAGACTGGAACCTGTGGGGTTATAAACCTAGTGCTTGTATGGACGTGGTCATTGCGCTACATTTTCTACCGTCCACCAGTGCTCCTACTATTGAGTACCGGTGTAACGTTTTTCAGTGTGGCCATTTTTCTGTGTGATTCCCATTGTTCGGAATACACTGGGAAACGGACTGACTGTTTCTCAGTGTGTCGCCCATTGTCAAGTCGCCGCTAAAATTCTATTGTGTTTTAGTTTATGGTTTCCCGAAACAGATTGGAAATTACTATCTGATCCAGTGTTACCTATTTGAGGTGCATGACCTCGGGTCAATGTCATGTTGACCCGAGGTCATAGCCTTTGAAAAATCAAACTCAATATATATGCATGACGGACAAATCAAATGTATGCACACAGGACCTCTGTTCAGTTCTATTAGAGAATTACAGGTGGCGCCACCTATTGTAAGCGCCGATGCAGTGGAAGGATTAACACTTTCACCGCCAAAAACGGAAATTTCCGTTTTTTTCGGTTTTTTGTGGTTTTTGCACAGTAATATAGATGGCAGTACCATGAACAACTGGAGAAAATTTCGTGAAGATCGGTCAAATGGTTTTGGAGTAACATCGTTTTGAAATATCTGTTTTATTGGAGAATGCATTACGTAATATGGCCGCTAATGCATTTTTCTAATTTTTTTCTGATATTCGTGGAAAAAATGAAAAAAACGGCCCTATTTACAGACTATGTTCATAAAAGTTTCATACTGATAGCAGATATTGGTATCAAAATGAAGCTGGCGACTTCCTTGTTCTGCTGGTATATTGTGTTAGGAATTATCCCCTTCCTGTATTGAGATACTTTGTATTAAAATTAGGTAAATGTTAAAAAAATGTTGAAAAAACTCTGGCGGTGAAAGTGTTAATGAGTGATAGCAGGATTCGAACACATATTCAACTTCATAACCATAGACAGCCAAACCGTTCTTCACGCGAAAACCAAGTGAAAAATCTATTAAATTTTAAAATCCCCTCAGTTGANTTACGCTCTCTGGCTGCCGTCAGCAAGTTGTAATTGATGGTTGTCTAATGCTAAACCTAGACTACTCATACTACTAATTAACTCCTGTCTCATATTTCTGGTGAAGATGGATATATTAACCCAATAGAGCCCATGACACCCTAAACCGCCCTGCCGTGAGCCGCCTAGACCACGCCCACTTTTTGACAAAAATCCCCATCACCTCTAATGTAGAAATAAAAATCGCCTATGACTGCCGGCAGTGCCACAATCCGCCATGTCTCCAGACGCCGATACCGCCATAAACCGCCTTGACTCATTATACTGTTCTTAATGCAGTGGCATTTCATGGTGGTTCAGGCCGGTGGAAGGTACAGATGGAAAGTGCAAAAAGTAGGCGGCTCTGTTGGGTTAAGCACAGATCAGGGTCTGCCCAGGGCGGGTGGTACTGGGTGGTACCATCCAGCACTTGGCTGTGCCACCCAACCCACACAGGGTAAAAATTAAAGTTTCCACCCAGCACTGAGCAAAACAAAAGCAACATAAGTATAGAGGCCTTGCAATGACGTCATCCTGGCGGCCATGCTGAGGGGCAAGTGGGCAGAGTGTGAGCTGACCGTGACGTGGCCTGCGTGAAGTGCGCGACGCCAGTGTTTGACGTAACGTCATTGGGACATTTCGCTGCGCCTCTGCAGTATGTGCCCCCCAGCATGGCGGCTTGTGACGTCATTTGCAAGGCCTCTATATTTGGTCATATTGGAATTCATTGAGTTTATCACCCAATATTTCTGATCAGAACCCTGAAAGGTTGGTTTGGTCATGTTGGCAGTCATGCGTTTTCAACTTTTTGGTGGGGAACTAGTGGGGCTAGGGCCTATTGGATAACAACCTGATGGACAATCCAACCTGAAGATTTATAGAAGCTCGGTGATGTTGATTTATTTTCCACTCAACAGGTCTTTTGTTCTCTTTTTCAGCAGTTCAAATTCAATCTCGGAGCTAAGCCTTTCTTGCCAGCTGGTGGATATGAAAATTTAGGACCAGGCATTCTCGATGCTGAAGAAACATTGTTCTCTGGGAAACCCACAAATAAATTAAACCTAAGGAATGGCCAGGTAAGTGGGTGTTCATCGGCAGTTTTAGGAAATTGCAGAATTACTCGCGCGTCTCTTATGCAAGAAGGAGGAACCAGCACAACTTTGTATCATGACTGGGGGCGCTGTGAGTGGTGTGACTGAAGGTGTGAAAAACAGCAAAATGTGGCGTCATGATGTCCCTGACGCAGTGCAAAATGCACGAGATGTCGAAAAAACTGAGGTCAAACAACCGCTTGCAGCGCCTCCAGAGATGGAGCTAGCTTCTGCCAAGTCTTAGCCAAATTATTAGCGATGTCACTGTCGACTGTTCAGTTAGCTAAATTTTCCTGTCTAATGAATTTTCAAGTTGAAATTTTTTTTGCCAAGTGGTAAGTTGTAGCCAAATGGGGACGATAGCGGACTTTTTCAATAGGTGTCACTAAGGGGTTAAAACTATTGAAATGAAGCTGACATCCCGTCCTGATCAACTTCCCACACAAAAGGCATACATTGTATTAGGACCGGGTTTCAGTGTGCTGCCCTCTATCGAGCTAGGATCCACATTAGAGGTGAAATAGCCAATGGTGATTTGGCGAGTGGGTAGCGCCGTCCCTGGCCTCCATAGTGGTAGTTCTTCAGGTTCCTCATTATTCGCTCATCTTTTGAGCCATGCAAGAATTTGCTCCAAACGTCAACCTCACGAGTGATGACGTCAACTCCAGCTTTCACTTGATCAAAAATCTCTTCATGGGCTGCTAGTTCAACACAGCAGCTCACCTCCCCGGGATATCCATCATCGCCATAATCTTCCTGGGGAGAAAAACATCCAATGTCGTGCCAACTACAACCAATGAATTCTGATGGATGCGTGTGGCAAAAAAACAGTTGATGTAAAAATCACGGTAAGTCTTGTTATGAAAGAATTGGATTGGCCAGATCAGCAGTTGGATAACCAATCAATCATTGTTTTGGATGGGAGTTGGCTAAAGACGATTGTTTATATCGCGTGTGATGGATGCGGGTTGTTGGTCAGGTAAACGGTGGCATTGAAACCACTTGCAATATCAGCAATGGCCTCTGCGGTCTTGGGCCGATTTGTTTTGTTGTCAGCAGACCTGGATTTCCTGTCTTCAAGTTGAGTCAAGCCACTGTGAATGTGAGGACAGGGAAAGGCATGACTACCGACTAGACAGTCAGACTGGCGTAGTGCCAGTGGAAACATCTGGTGCCTGTCACCTCTGAGATCCCAGGTTTGGCTCCCTTTCGGCTTCAGATCTCATCTGATAGAGAGGATGGTCTGTAGGAGTTCCTCAAGGCTATTGTTCTCAACAGGAGAACAATAGCCTTGAGCAACTCCTTTACCTTATGGAGCATTCTAAAATACGGGCCAATGACCCGTCTTTGACAGTAGGTTTTCAGCCAGGTGCTCCAGTTTCCTCCTACATAACATGCAAATTGCCCATTGAATAAATCTAGTTTTAGAGTGCACATGGCTCTTGATACCTTGCATCGCAAATGGTTTGCATTTGAAGTTCCCCAGGTGGCAATAAAACTTGATTGTGCAGTCCTTCAAAATGTTTCTGTCATAGACATCACCAGATAGCATCATTCATTTGCGCTTAATTCTGCAAAAACAAAACGTAACGAAGAAAGTCAAGAATCTGCCGTATGTTTGACACAAAGCTGTTAGGATGATCGCTTTGATTTCTGTTTCTGTTGTGTGGAAATGACAGTTGGTGAATTCTGATGCAGAAACTCGTGTGATCAAAGCTGGAGATTAACCCTTAGATGTGCAAATCTGAGATTTCTTATCATAGACTGTTCTCAAATTGACGTAAATGACAAAGATCTGCGCACGTCTGCTGAAATCTCAACCACAACCTTGGTCTGAAACGTGAAACTGAATGACGTAACAGTAACACAGACAACCCCACGACAGTGATGTCGAAGACGTTGCGTCAGACTCAACCATTGCTGAATCATGGATGGCGTCACGCAGAGTTTCCGCCATGATTTTCAAGGAGGGGGGGGGGAGAAAAAAAAATTTGAAAAAAAAATTTTTGAAAAAAAATTTTTGTCTTCAAAAAAGTCTAGTTTTTTCAAAAAAGGTTNAACACTGTCACGTCAGCCGGTTTCAGATTGAGGTTCTGGTTGAGATTTTGTGGAAGTGTGCAGGATCTGCGAATTTGAGAATCGTCTATAAACCAGTCTTGATCTTCTGCTGGCTGATACAGTTCGTCTTCTGCTCACCTTGTCCTGCATCCTCCTACAGCAGGGCTTATTGTCTCCCTCCTCTTGACACTGCTGTGGGAGGATGCTTGTATTGTATCCAAGCCAAAAAAAACTGAAGGTTGTTTGGCTCAAAACTAACTGCAAGTAGCACAGCTTGAAAAATAAGGAGTTCAGGTTAGCAGCCAGCAGCAGCCCTCCTTGCTAATGGTAGTCTTGTGTGTTGAGCTGTTTCTGAGGGCTCTGGAGCCATTTCATTGTCAAAGCCTTGCTAATGATAGTTACCTCCTTCACCTGGATATAAAAGAGGAAGCTGACTTCTCTGTGAATGTCAGCAGTCTTAATCTGGAGTTCTCGAGAGAGCCGGGCTCTTTACAAACCCTGTGCATCTGAGGGATATTTTCCCTGAACCACCACGATATTCGTTTGACAATTCCCATTAGAAATTGCCTTGCATGGTGGGTTAAAATGCCATGTCCTCAGACAGAACAGACATCAGACGTCTGATGCATGAGTTCAGATATCAAAATCCCTGTTCCGGTGAATTAATCTGCTTGAGATTTCAATGAATGGTTTTCAGTCATGCTTTCGTAGATTTGAGTTGGTGACTATGTACAACCATGGAGATGTACTCTTATCATCTAGAGAAGTAAGTGTAGGCCTGTGCGTTTCTGGTGAGTGGCGTGTCTGGTCTCCTCTACGTCAACACTGCATTATTTACGTTTGTTGTAACAACTTGGAAATAAAAGAATCTGCAAAAACTCTAAATTTGCTGCGAGTGCTGAATCACAAGTGATATCTTATTTTAAGGGGGAGCTCACCTCTGTCCTCCCCCTAAAAACTAGTAAAAGTGCTCTCAACTCAAGCAATTTTGTTCCCAAGGCGGAAGTTAATTTTAAGTCTTGTCACCAACACTGAAACCCTGCTTCTGCAGCATAACAGTAAGCCCCTTGTTCAGTTTAGGGAATGAGGAGCAGTGTTTCAGTATGAATGTAGTAGATATGCAGTAGTCAACTGCTTGTTTACACCAGTATTCTTCCACTTCCAGTAGTTTCGTTTTTAGACATGTTGGAGAACATTGATAATAGTAATGAATGGGGGCAGTCAGCCACGCGTATTGCCAAAAGATGGCAGCACAGTTCTAGCGGACCAATACAAAAGAAACTTCTCTTAATTTCTGCTCAATAGGTAGGACCAGTCAGCCGTGCATATTGCCAACAGATGGCAGCAAAGTTCTAGCAGACCAATGTACAGGAAAATCTACGTGATTGCTTCTCGATCAATATTGACTGGGTCCACTGTAGTGACACCTATTGGTCAACTCGCTGACAGCTCCTAAAAGATATAGACAAAAAGTTCAGTAGTCTTTTGCTGGGAAGTTGTCTACTGCCTGCTGATGTAGGTACCGGTAAGTTGATGACAGAAAAACTTCTGCAATCTGTCTGACTATATTTTGGATCAATCACAACCTAGTGGTGGCCATTTCCATAAAACATGCCTTGCATGAATGAAATGCGATTTGTTAAATATCCGATTCCGAGGCCAGGGGATGTCGAGTGAATATATAAACTATTAGTTACGCAAACATTCTGTAGAGGGCAGCACCTGTAAAAGTGGCAGCAACGGGCAGCGGGTATAGGGTCAGGGTGGGTAGGGGGTAGGGTTAGATTATTCCCCCCCCCCGGAGGGGGGGGATAATCCCTAGGGAATAATCCCTAACCCTAACCTAACCCCCCGGAGGGGGGGTTAGGTTAGGGTTCAGTTAGGTTAGGGTTCAGTTAGGGTTAGGGTTCAGTTAGGTTAGGGTTCAGTTGGTTAGGGTTAGGGTTCAGTTTTAGGGCTAGGGGTAGGGGTAGGGGTAGGGGTAGGGGTAGCAGTATATTAGGCCTATACATTTACTGCTTGTACGGATAATACACCAAAAATTTCCTGGGGTCGACCAGCTGGCCCGCTGGCTCAGTGGGTAGAGCGTGCGGCCGTGACGCAGGCGATCCGTGTTCGATACCCGCCGGAGGCTATCGGCTTTTTCACGCGTAATTCTCTTTGTATTCTTTTTGCTGAAATTTTCTAAGTCCATTTGCCCGTGACATCCCCTGGCCTCGGAATCGGAGATTTAACAAATCGCGAATGAAATTCAGCCAGTCTAGACATAAGATAACACTAAGAACACACCATGTGCAGCGAAGTTGAGTCTAGTTTGTCCTGTTGCCCATGGGCATTCGATTCAACTGTCAGGAACTCCCATTGATATTGATCAGATAGTTATGGTTTGAAGACATAGGCCTTTCTATGTGTATGTTGCTAATCTCAGTTCGGGAATAACCCATTCCCATTTGGTCAGGATGTTTGCGATACTGGTCATAATAATGGTGCCTGAATGGAGACTTATCAGTGGGAAGTTGAAGGAATGCTCGGAAGCTGAAAGCACCAGATCAGGGTTTCCACCAGGAAAAAAACGATGGGGAATAATTTAAAATGCGGATGTCAAACGACGGCCTGCCACTGCCTGGGTGAGCAGAGAAATCCAGAAAAATTTGAATTGTAATCATTGCAGAAGCCCGGAGATGCGATTGTCTGGCATTTCAGTGCCAAATTCTGAGAATTGTGTTTTAAAAAAAATCGTTTCTCTGCAAATTGATTGGGGGGGGGGGTATATCCCCCATTTTCTCAAATCCATGCAAGGGATAACCCCCCCCCCCCCCGTGTATGAGACCCTGCAGATTTCTATCTATTTGAATGCCCACAACAGGTTTCCATCCTGAGGTAGTCAGTGGTTCAGACATGCACCATTTGGTGGGGTGGGGTGGGGTGGGGTGTCAAAGGGTGGAAGGACTGAGAGTTGACTATCTCTGTACACGGCAGGATTCGGGGGCCCTTGGATACCATTACGAAATCTTGTGATGATCTCTACCTGTTGATGGCGCGAAATCTGATGCTACGAGAGTCCATTGGTCATCAATAATCATTGCAAGTCATTATCATGCGGTGGACCCCACCTTGTGGATCAGTGAAAATGACTTCCAATGACGTTACTCGATCGTCAAACAACCCATTGATCAAAATTTCATTGCCCATTTATCATGTTGAGATATTGAACCATAAATCTCTTGTTGATGGCGAATAATCTCCTCAGCTGACATGGACAGTGCAAGGCTTATGGATGGCAGGCAAAACAAGACTTTTTCTGGTATCATCAGTCAAAAGTTCAAGGCTAGGTGTTCCAGCGACTTCAGCATTCGTCTTGAATTGAAGTTCGCCAGTGTCGGATTCATGGAATGGAACTAAAGCCGGCAGCTCACCAAGCGATCTGAATCACCAACGAGCATAATCGGTTGTTGATGCCAGGGGCCTGTTTCATAAAGTGACTTTAGGCTAACGGTACCATTAACTTCAATGCATTTTCCATTTGGTTAAAGGCACCATTAGCTTAAAGTCACTTTATGAAACAGGCCCCTGGTGTGCAACTGCACCATGGACAGCAACCTGTGGAATCTTCTCGCCAGCGATGATCGCGCAATATCAAACAATACCAAAACCGATATTGCCTAGCTCAGAGACTGCAGCGGGTGGTGATCAGATCTGTGGCGATCAGATTTCTTACGATGCCCCTCACCTTTCCTGGTGTGCTGCCCCAAATGACCCTGGTGCCTCTAGACTTGCTTTCGTGTGCTGCCCCTTAAATTACCCTGGTGCCTCCAAAGATTTACCTTTGTGTGCTGCCCCTTAAATTACCCTGGTGCCTCTAAACTTGCCTTTGTGTGCTGCCCCTTAAATGACTTTAGTGCCTCTAGACTTGCCTTCGTGTGCTCACTGTGATGCCCCTTAAAAGACCCTGGTGCCTCTAGATTTGCCCTCATGTGCTACCCCTAAAATGACCCTGGTGCCTCTAGACTTGCTTTTGTGTGCTGCCCCTGGTGCCTTTAGACTTCCTTTCAGACTGCCATTCCAATGAAAAGGTGCCAGATAAGAATGCTCATTCTGAAAACTTTGTGCACTGTACTGGTAATATTAGGACTAGGTACAGAGGCTGACGTCAGTGGACTGCTGACGTCACAGTTAGCCACTGCACAAGCTCTACTACCCTGCGCAGTGATTTGGACGAGACTCCAAAACCACCGCATCAGCAGCCCTGATGATGCCATTCTCTCACCCAAGCTTTACCAAGGAATCAAAATTTCCCTGTGAGAATCGCATGGCCATTATTGATGCTTATGGTGGAACCAAAACCATCAAACATTGGTCTAATGATAACAACCAACAGCTCCAGCACGTCCCTAGGGTCTCACATATCTTGCTCTTTAGCACAGTGCAATCTGAGAGTCGAGGCCATAGTTCCCTCTGCTACTCTTCATGCTAGTCGTTGAGGGAAGAAATAAGCTGCCTTACAACACAAAATTGGAGCCTTGATGGTCAAGTGGAGCCTGATAGCCTGGTATCACATCCATTCAGCAAGCGGCAGGTCCTGGGTTCGAATCCGGACCATATGTGACCCTCCACCACAAAACCAGTCGGAAGTTGCTCTGAGGTTGGCAGGTTGGGACTGAACTGTCAATTTCAGTATTGTCTGTCTATTGTGAAATGTCTGAGTGATTCTATTTCTTTATCTCCTGGTATCATCTCAATAGGTTTAGGCTCATTTTCCGTGCGACTTCCGACTGGTTTTGTGGTGGTGGGTCACATGAGACTATTCACCTAAAAACGGGTCTAAAGCCGAGAGCAGATCGACCTTGCGACTGGAAGCAACTACCGGCAATGGCGTTTCCGGCAAGGGTGGGCGACTGGCTGGAAACAGCAGCAACTGATCAGTTGCTCAAACAGGTCGATGTGCGCGCCCCGGCAACGCTATTGCCGACCGTTGCCGCTAGTTCCAGCCAGATGCTCATGTTCTACTCGTTTTCCAGTTCCCTTCAGTCGCTGTCGATGTGCGCACTCCGGATTGAAGTGGATTTTGTGCCACTTGTTGCCGCAATGACCAGTCATAGTCGATGTGCGCGGTCTGCTCACATCGACAGCGAGGTCCGCTCACATCGACAGCGACTGTTGCGTTCAGTTGCTTCCAGTCGCAAGGTCGATCTGCTCTCGGCTTTACTGAGCCCAGGCCAGGGGATCGAACCCAAAACCTCGGCGGTGATGTGCAGTGCCAATGTTTCCATTGCACCACTCTGACCACCCTGTTAAGAATGCCAGTGGTCTGGGATATGCCGAGATGATCCTGATGGCATTATAGTGACGGTCTGCAAACGTCTTGAACGCTGATATTGATTTCCAGCGGGAGAATCACATCAGCTGGTGAAACAAATCTTCATGCTATCCCAAGATGAGCTACCGGAGCTCAACAGTTGGTTTCCAGGTTCATAGTTAACCCTGTCTATCATCGGGGACAGGTTTCTATGTCAGATAGACATATTGATTATCAAGTTACCATCTTATAGATTTCCCACCATCGAAGTATGGCATATTAATCTGCGATTTGTGTTGGCGTCCGTCTGCCCAAGGGTGAGGGCGGGGAGGTTTCGTGATCTTACCGCCAGCTGTGATGATCACAAAATCTTTATGGGAACTTCCTGATTATATCGAGGGTTTAGAGCACGATCACGATTTGTGCAAAATTTGCAAATTGACATTCTATTCTGCCCTTTCTTCTCAGCCTGCAGCGTGTCCTTAGGCTGCCTTCAACAAAACACACACTTTTCCGATATACTCGGATACCGTACCTGATACAACCCTTGCAAATTAATCGTTGAGAATACAGTTTGCTCATAACATGGAGCATTTGTGCTCTAAACCCTGGATATGTGGATCAAAATTCAAATGATCGACATTGGGTCACATGAATAAAAACTAGCAAATGCTTTTACTTCAGATTTGTACAGCATTGCCAAGTGCATTGTATTGCAAAATTCAAGTATAAGCACTTGCTAGTCTTTATTCATATGACCAATTCTGTAAGGCTGCAGTCACATAGAGCTACACGTTACATGGACACGTCGGTTAACAATGGCTTCACGGTCATGAGCCCTTTGTGAAGCCATTGGCGTGCCTGTGTAGCATGTAGCTCTTTGTGATTGCCAATGCCACCTAAGGTGCATATCTGATGCAATGCATCAGATATACTCCCACTCCCACGTTATGCTCATTTCATACCTCAAAGTTGCACAGAACGTGGTGTTCTTTGTGTGGGAAGTTAGCCTTCATCTGTAGCTTGAAACCTGAAATTCTGATGGATTTTGTAGGAAAGAATTCAGTGATAAACAGGACAGCCTTCAAATTATTTTGAGCCAGATGTGATTTTCTTTGGCGGAAAAATTTATCAGAAGTTCTAATCCTGTCTTCTGATGGGAGTGATGCAAAGAAGGAGCTTATGTTGGATCTTCTGCTAAAGAATCTTGTGTTCCTGACGTCATACGCTTCACAGAGGTGGGAGACTTCTTGTGGTGTCACGAAACTTGGATTTCTCCCAAGAAAATCAATACGGTGATCAATTCACAAGAGATTCCTGGCTTTCTCTTTAAATGTTAGAGTTGATTCTGGTCTGTCAGTGTGTTGCTGAGGTTAGAATATGGGTTTATGGCTTGACATATTTGAAGGTGGCTGAATGCAGGGTTGACTCAAAATCGTGGCACATGAGGTCACAATCTGGAATCCCTACAGTCATATGAGAAGGCAGTCCTCGTGCCTCCACATGAGAATTTTCTCATGCAGAGTGGCTCTCCAAGGTATTGGGAAGTCAACCATCAAAGTCTTGGCCCATAAAATGGCGTATGGTTAGTTGTTTGTGTCACTGTATGGCAGAGAATGACAAATCAGTTTTTTTGCTGGTTGTCCAGAATTTGGTTGTCCGCATCAAACGTTGATTGCCCATAGGCCTAGATGTTAAGCATTTCATGATAAAGCTGCTCTCAGGGCAGTTGTCCATGGACAACTGATTGGAGGAAATGGCTTATCCGTTTGGGAAAATCAGTTGTCCCGGGTGCCCGGACAACCAATTTGCCGTTCACTGATCATGGTCAAGGCTTTTGAAGGAGCATCTTCATGGGCTACTTGCTGTTTGGTATAAATTGGCAATTGTGACCTGTCACAGCAAAACTAGGCGCATGTCGCTCTTAGCTTGGCAGGTTGAGACCGAATGTTTGTCAGTTTCAGTATTGTCTGTCTAATTTGAAATCTGAAAGAGTCTGTTTCTTTTCATTCGGTGTCATCTTAGTTCGTTGAGGATCACCTTCTGTGCTGAGCAACATGCGCCTAGTTTTGCTGTGACGGTCACTACCTGTAGGTGGCGCCAGCATCTCTGATACTCGTCTTCCCTATGAATGCACTCAGACGGCGCTGAAGTGTTTGTCTCTGAAGTTGCAAGACAGTCTGAAAAAATAGTGATAAGCTACTTAAGTAGACAAAAGGGCTTTGAAGTAGATTTTTGATTAAAAGTAGAATGCATTGCAGCTGCTTTTGAGTTACTTTAGCTCTCTCCAGGCTGAAGATTCCTTGATATTTTTTACAGAACAATATTCGAATGCATTCCATAGGATTGGCAAATACGGAAATATCAATATTTTCATACAAGTTGTGATCAAGGGCAGATCTTCAGCTTAGCCCGGGGGGTTGTATGTCAGTTGTCACATGTCTGTGAATGTGAGGAATTTGGGCAAATGAATACATTGTATTTGGTCAGTTTCGTATCTCAGTTCTGAATCTGAAGTTAACCGAGGGATGTCAGAGTGGTGCAGTGGAAACACCCAGCACCTGTCACCTCTGAGGTCCAAGGTTCGATTCCCTGTCAGACCCATTGGTGTTCTACGTTCTAAATTATCAGAATACTTCCTCAGTCAACTCTGCACTGCACAGGGCAGACAGAATTAGGAGTAAAGGCCTAGATACACCATCCAATATTATTACACAATATGGGGCCCAAATTGAGTCACATGCTTGTGGCATGATGGGTAGAAGAAAGATTGGCAATAATATTGCCCATTTTGATCGTCATTGTGCAATAATATTGCACACATGTGTATGGGCCGCTTTAAATGACAGCCTCTGGTGACAGTATCGGGAACCAATACGACTTATGCAACAGTTATAATACTGGCTGATAAATATGAGATATTATCAATACGATATGAGTATGACAAATGTACGTACCCTCCTTCTCGACTGCCAATATGGCTGCTAGATGAGAAGAATGGAGAAGAATCTATCTCCAGATCTTAGAAGCAATCACAAGTCTGTGACGACTTTTGATTACAAACCAACCAAATTGATTGATTTCTATTACATCTCTGTATTGGCTATTGATATTGCGATTGAGCAGCCAGGAGGAAGTATTTATTCTCAGATGTTAGAGTGCGGCACGTTTAAAGTTAGGATGAGGATATCTCACATATGCAGGAGGAAACTGGTGTTGCAGAAGAAAAAACTGCGTCTGCTGAGTTAAAAATTATGCCATGCCTGCCAGGTTTCCTTTTGTATAGACGATGCGTGAATTCGCAGATCTGCGCACTTCCGCCGAAGTCGCATCCACAACCTCGACCTGAAACCAGCTGACATGACGCCATCCATGATTCACTGGCGTTGCCTTGAAGAAGAGGTATGGTACAATGTTTGAATGCAGGGTTCTCTACTAGTGTAACAGAATGGGTGCGGCGCTTGTTCTAAAACGCAGGATTGATCTCAGCGCCCGGTCTAAAAATCCACCGCCCGGTAAAAAAAAATCACTGCCTGGTCAAAATTATTCACTTTAAATACACTGAGGTTTTCCAAGCACCGACAGGAGCTAGATTTGTGTTCTGAAATGCCGGGAAATCGCATTTCAGGGCTTCTAGATTGCAAATTTTCCTGGGGGTGGCCTCCAGACCCCCCCTGAGGACGCGGCAGCGGCTTCCGATATCAGTAACCATGTGATGTCACCAGTGCCCGGTCTGTGGAGAACCTTGGCCAATGACCCTGTTTTGAGAGGATGCACACTACAATTTCATGTCAGCAAGACTGGAAATTCTGTCCACGAGCGTCTCACGAACAACTCGCTGACATGATATAGACCTGGCTTTCAAAAATGATCTTACTGAAATATCTGTGTGTGCACTACAGCTAGCATGCAATCTTGGAGCCAATGAAGGATTAGAATTTCACCATCATGGAAATGATCAGAGCGATTCTGATATTTGCTATTTCAGATTGTTACAGAATACCCTGTCCTGTTGCATGTTATACAAAGAGGTTTTATTACTCTTGCGTGGGAAAACTCACCCATCGTATCAAACCATCTCGGGTCCGTTTCATTTTGCGTCTTATTCTGGAAGCGATTGACGTCAGGTGGCATTTCAGAATTCACAGATGATGTCGTTATTGGAACGTCGAGTGGAAGTAAAATTCAACGTAGATAAACATAATGAAATTCACTCTGTATGCAGTATTCTGTGTTCATTTCGTGTGGTGCTCATCATATTTGTGTTGTCTTGCAACCAGAAGCTCTCAGAAATAAGCCAGGATGTCAACAGTGAGGTGAGGATCATTGATTGGCCAATTGCAGCTCGATGGGCCGATGCAGCTAAATCGGCAGGTACAGGCCATTTGGAAGTCTACATTTGTGCATGCCCAAAGTGTTACATTCTCTTCTGTGTTCTCTACTAGAAATAATAAAAGTGCCTGAGGAAGACCCCAGTAAAATTTGCGAAATTCGGAGACGACTTTACTTGTCCCAGAGTAGTAATCTTTGGCAGGACACAGGCTGCAGCTCGCCACCAGCGAGTGAGTGCTTGCATGCAGCATAGCAATGCATTGACTTGTACATCAGCCATCTTCAACTTCATGACTTTGAGCTTAGCATGCCACCCTGCCAACTGATGTAGCTGCGAACGCTTGTTTGGCTGGTGATCGGCCGATCGAGGATCATTGCCGGACTGGTCAATAGACAAATCCCAAATTGACGAAAACGAGAAAGATCTGCGCACTTCCGCCGAAATGGCAAACAGAACCTCGGTCTGAAACCATCTGACACTGAATGACGTGACGCAGAAAACCCCACGACCATGTGACGACAGTGAGTTCGATGGCGTTGCGTCAGACTCGACCATTGCTGAATCATGGATTGCGTCACGTCAGCTGGTTTCAGGTCGAGGTTCTGTTTACAATTTCGGCGGAAGTGCGCAGATCTGGGAATTTGGGATTTGTCTATTGGGTTGCACTCCAGAGATTCAGCACCTGTAGTCCAGGAAAAGTATGATTTGACCCAGAACAAATTGCAACAGAATTTCTTTTTGCTTTATATGGTTCAGTATACCCCTCCAAACATCTCATAAAAAGTCCCTTCAAATCCGACCCCCCGAAGTGCCCATAATTGGTATTTATTTGAGATCCTACGTTAACTCCTATTACAACGTATATGGACTTCTATTACAAATTCAAATGTGCATGTACTGCTAACTTTTTCCTCGTCCGTTTTAGACCCTATAAATGTATTACGAATAGATAGAAATATGGCACCTCTTAGTCAGATAAGCATGATTAGAACATCATTTAACTCGTATTTGTTGTAAAAACGGCAAATTTGTTGTTTTTAGGCAAAATATGATGTAATGTGTCATTTCTATTATCCCACAGCGACAACATATGATGTTCAAATCATGCCTATTTGACTAAGAGGTGCCATATTTCTATCTATTGGTAATACATTTATAGGGTCTAAAANAACTCACCCATCGTATCAAACCATCTCGGGTCCGTTTCATTTTGCGTCTTATTCTGGAAGCGATTGACGTCAGGTGGCATTTCAGAATTCACGGATGATGTCGTTATTGGAACGTCGAGTGGAAGTAAAATTCAACGTAGATAAACATAATGAAATTCACTCTGTATGCAGTATTCTGTGTTCATTTTGTGTGGTGCTCATCACAGTTGTGTTGTCTTGCAACCAGGAACTCTCAGAAATAAGCCAGGATGTCAACAGTGAGGTGAGGATCATTGATTGGCCAATTGCAGCTCGATGGGCCAATGCAGCTAAATCGGCAGGTACAGGCCATTTGGAAGTCTACATTTGTGCATGCCCAAAGTGTTACATTCTCTTCTGTGTTCTCTACTAGAAATAATAAAAGTGCCTGAGGAAGACCCCAGTAAAATTTGCGAAATTCGGAGACGACTTTACTTGTCCCATAGTAGATATCTTTGGTAGGAGACAGGCTGCAGCTCGCCACCAGTGAGTGCATGCAGGCAGCATAGCAATGCATTGACTTGTACATCAGCCATCTTCAACTTCATGACTTTGAGCTTAGCATGCCACCGTAGCTGCCAACTGATGTAGCTGCGAACGCTTGTTTGGCTGGTGATCGGCCGATCAAGGATCATTGCCTGACTGGTCAATAGACAAATCCCAAATTGACGAAAACGAGAAAGATCTGCGCACTTCCGCCGAAATGGCAAACAGAACCTCGGTCTGAAACCATCTGACACTGAATGACGTGACGCAGAAAACCCCACGACCATGTGACGACAGTGAGTTCGATGGCGTTGTGTCAGACTCGACCATTGCTGAATCATGGATTGCGTCACGTCAGCTGGTTTCAGGTCGAGGTTCTGTTTACAATTTCGGCGGAAGTGCGCAGATCTGGGAATTTGGGATTTGTCTATTGGGTTGCACTCCAGAGATTCAGCACCTGAGAGAGCATGTCATGGCAATTACAGTCGCATCCAGATTGACTGTGGGTAAAAATGAACCAACTTCTGCAAAGAAAACGGGCAATGATCAAACAGAGAAAGATCGTTATTTGTATTGATGGCTGAACTCACAAAAAGAAAACACTCTTCTGTAAAAACATGTAGAAGAATGATAAAGAAAAAATTACTGAGGAAATTTGTCTGAAATTTTATAAAGTTGCTCTAATGATTGTAATCATCTTCCATAAATCTTTTTGTTGAGTTCTAACCCCTGGGCATTTGAGAGATGAATTAGATAATTAAATCAATTAAATCGGTCGTTCTAAAAAGCTTCCATTTTGCTTTCTCGTTGGGTGAAGTGCTAAGATGGTGTGCATGTCATCTTGGCATGACTGATGATTTCGTTCCATTCCATGTACTTTAAAAGTTTATGGACCTGTCGTGAGTGGTACCTCCCAGGTGAACAATGATAGGCTTCCGTGGTTACAGGGTCTAAATTGCTCTTGTTAGCCGTCAGTTTGTACCATACTCAGGAACTAGCACAGTCTGCAAGCGAAGAGTTCTTCTGACATGTCTGATCTGAGTCGATCTCCAGAACAAAAGGGTCAAAAGTAGTATCGAGGGAAAAGGGTCTCTGGAGTGGAGGGTTGGAGTGGGTCTCTAGACTGAACGGTTGTGAGTGTGTCTCTGATGATGCGAGGGGGCTAGTGGATCTCTGAAGATGAGGACGTTAGTTGGTCTCTGGACTGGAAGATGTGAGAAGGTCTCTGGAGAGCAGGATGTGAGTAGGTCCCTGGAGAGCAGGATGTGAGTAGGTCCCTGGAGAGCAGGATGTAAGAAGGTCCCTGGAGAGCAGGATGCGAGAAGGTCTCTGAAGAGCAGGGGTGGGAAGAGAAGGTCTCTGCAGAGCAGGATGTAGGATGTGAGAAGGTCTCTGGAGAGCAGGATGTGAGTATTAAGTCTCTGGAGAGCAGGATGTGGAGATTCCACTTCATAATGGCTTTGAGCACTTGTTGTTATTTGCAATAAAAGGATGTTAAGGGTTAATCTCCTTGAGTATTATCCCTCAACACATACCAACACCAGGTTGGCTGGCAAACCTATTCTGCTTGGACAGCTCACCCCATGGCAATATAATATGGTTGTGATCGTGCTGTGACGTGCATGGAACTCTGGGATAATGGATTCCCTATCAATGTTTGATGTATCCAAGTGATATACAGATAGCGCCAGTGACGACCCAATATAACACAACCACTGAATAGAACTCTTCATCTGAGAAAAACGGAAGGTGACAGTCCGCTCAGCTACAGTCGAGGGCTATTTTCATTGGGTACAGTTCATCCCTGACCTTGGAGGCAACTGACCAAAACTACTCTGTGAACCACTTCGATAGCCTGAAGTCCGTGACGTCATAGTGCCATGGCATCGGATTGGTGCACTAACATCCGCACTTAAAGCGATTTGTCAGCCAAAAAATTTGAATGCAAAAGGGGCGAATCTTTGTTTACAAACACTCATTTCCTGCATTCTGATTGGCTGTGAGGGCAATGTTTACAAACATCATCCTTCTGTTTACAAAACGACTGTCGATTCGCTTTAAATGCACTTTCCACAAGATTCTTTATGAGAACAACAGCAGACTTCAATTGAAGAGAACTTCCTCAGTGGGGTGCAGTTTATCTCTGGGCGAGTCCACCCTCCAGCAAAGTAGCATTTCAGTGAGAATGAGATGTTTCCAGGACAGGCAGGAGGCAGAAAACAGAAAGGGGACTAAAAAAAGTATGGCACCTTGCTTTAAATGAGGAACTTTTCTGCCGTCGGTGGCCGTAAGAGGCCGCCTGTTACCGGTCCTAGAACGTCGCAAAATTTGACGTCAAGTGCGTGAGCCACGGCGCCCACGTCATTATGGACGACATTGTGGCATACATTTCTGCCCTGTGACGTCAAATTTCATGACGTTCTGGGACCGGTAACTCGTAGCGGCCTCTGACGGCTCCAAAGTTCCTCATTATCCATGGCAGGGCACTTTCAACCTCCGAGGAAAAAAAGGCACAGCTTTTTGCCCTGCTAAACTCCTCCTGCAACACTAACATTTTTCCTCTCAAATGGTCTGCTGCAGGTCATGATCCCACCCCTCTCCCCGGCCACCCTCCCCCTCCTGAATGGATGCCCACCTGTGCCTCTGCGCAAGCTCGTTTTACCAACTGCATTGTCCATATGGAATTTCAACGTCAGAATTGTAACTACACTTCAGCAATTTTCGCAGAAAGCGTGATCTCCATAGAGGTTTCCACCCAATCTTTACACCACTGTTCCTGATGGCATACAAGACTGAAATCAATATCTCCGCTGACTTTGCCAGATAACTATCAAATGTGCATTATTAGGCGAGATACGGACGTACGTTTGCCGTGAGCAATGCCGACGCTACAATCAGCTGATCGCCGCACAGCGAACGATGAACGTAATGGGGAAGATGGCTGCGGGGCCGCTTTGAATTGTTGAATAGACTTCCTCCACCGATCTAAATTATTGCAATATTGCGTCGTATAAAGGCCATCGTCGACTTATGTAAATTTGCGTCTCCATATGATGTCATTGATGAGTTGGCGGCCAGGAAGACGACGAAGAGAGTTTCAGCGATTTTGATCTTTGACAATTTGAGCTGCATTATCGTTTAATCCCCACCGTTTGATATCAGTGAATAGGGCAGTTTTTAAAAGCCCACAGCTTGTTGTGTTATCAGAAAGAGAAGTTAATGGGTTGAATGCAGTCAGGGGAAAAGTCTGAGTGCCGTCCTTTTGACTGTCGTTCTTTGAATAATGCAAAAAGTGGATGCTTTGTTCGGAATATGTTCATGGCTGTGGAATTGGGCCCATAGAAATGGCCTTCGATAGAGGGATTGATCTGTGAGTTGCCAGCTTCAGTTGAAATATTGAATAGCAAACCGCCCAAATGACGTCGGACTTGTCAATTTCATTGTGTTTGTCCGACCCTGCTTTTGTCCTAGACAAGTACGTGATCCTACCAACCTGTGCGCTGCAGTCGGATGTGGCTTCTTTGGTACCAGTATTGGCTGGACGTCAGCATGGTCAAACGTGACGTCACAATGAGCAACTGCACACTCTGCAGACAACATTATCGAAGTTTCTGTTCAGCAGGAGGAAACCGGGAGTGCCGGGAAACCTGCTCTGTCAAAGATAGTCACCCTCGAACTCCATCAAGAGTGAACGCGCCAGAACTGACTGATACATGAACTGTGTTGATTCACGGTCAACTTTTGGATAGTCAAACAGCACGGAAGGCGCTTAGAAAGCCTGACCTATTTCGAAGATACTCTTCTATTGTCTGACTGTCATAGGGACAGCAATGCAACTGAAGATGTCTTTTACTTTTGTCTGTATTTCATTCTAGTCAGAGCAGATCCGGGTTTTCTTTTTGATTCACGACTGCGTAATTTCAAGGTTATTGTATTGAAGACTTAAAAATACGTCTTAAATCTGCTGTGAATTGAGTAGTGGATGAAAAATACCTAATTGCTAGCTTCATGTTCGCAACGTGATCGACCCATAATTTTGCAGTGGCTCAATTGATCGGAAGTAAACAGAACACCATAAAGTACANTTGGACATGTTGGGTCTTCTTATGTGCGCATTCCGACTCATTTTGTCATGCCGGGTCACAACTGATACCGATAAAAATTGCCTCTTGTGTGCGGTAGGCCTACTTCAGCTTCCCAAAAATGTCACCAGAATGTTATTGTTATATCATTATAGAGAGATGATTAGGTCACTTTCAAATTGACATGTGTTCTATTTCACTTCAATTAGACCTTTACACTTGTGCATTTCGTGTAGAAATCTGGCCAGGTGTACAGGAAATTTGTATCACTGTACACTTCGCTATGCTTCTCCGATTAATGTTAATGTTTGATGTTAGGATGACGTATTGGGTTTAATGGGTAATTTGAAAAGTCGGAACTGAGAATGTCCCATCAGTTGACATCTGCCAGGAAACCTGGAAAAGAAGGACGACTTTGTGAAATTCAACTTCGCTCCGTCGTTAAGACAAAGACAGTAAATTGAAACGAAAATCTCGGGATTAATTTGTTGATTTTCTGCGTATCTGTGCTTCTGAGTCGGAGATTTAGCGACAAAGAATCAGACTTGGAGTTTTCTTGAGATGAGGAATTGGAGCGTGAGAAAAAAGCTCCCAACACGAAGAGTACATCATGACATTTGGAAAAATTTGTGGAGCGTTTCTTCTCAGAGAGATTTGAAAGGGCAGGGTTGAGGACGGGATGGCGTGTGTCGTTGGGAAAGGGTGTGTGGACGCGTAGTTCAGCTCACTCTCGGTCACAATTACATTGATATGAATCGACAGGTGGATTGATTCTTATCGTACATGTAATATTTCCATCTCAACTTGTCATCCGGTGTGTAGTGTGCAATCATTATGGAACTGTTAGGTATGATAGGCGTGGTACATCTGTGATACGCAGACACAAGTTAGGTAGGTCTAACCTCGGGCTGAGGCTGTGCATACAGTTTAAATTACCATGATACACTCCGGGCTATTGATGCTGTGCTCAGGAATTTCACCAAAGACTGAGGATTCTGAATAAAGGACCAAATAAGGGCGTTATAGCTACTCATCAAATAATATTGGGTGATATTCAAAAATGTCATGTAGGAGGAAACATTAGCCTCTGGAGAAAACTCACAATGTCAAGGAAAGATCACCCTCTCACCACATATAGCCACTGGAATGACTGGGGATTGAATCTGTGACCTCATTGCAGGCAGGTAGGAATGTTTCCACTGGGCCACCCTGACAACCCAACCAGACAACACCTCAAAAGTCTGATTCTCTCGTGGAGGAATCTAAAGGCCTTTCGTTTAATACCACAAATGGAAGTTAACAAATATACTGTGATGGATATTACTCATTTTGATGACAACCACCTGTACCAGCTGCTTTCTATCTGAAGCTGATTCCATAATAATGTCAGATTGAGAGTGCTAACTACCCAGGTTTTTAATCAAAGGCCAAATACCTCACATGTTGAGCTATAACAACAGGAGCAGTCAGCTGCGCGTATTGCCAAAAGATGGCAGCAAAGTTCTAGCGGGCCAATACACAGGAAAATCCACGTAATTGGTGCTCGATCAAGAATGAATGGGTCCGCTATATGCATTGAATAGGGTCATAGTGACACCTATTGGTCAACTCACTGACAGCTCCTATTGGCAAAGATTTGATCGTTTGCTGTTGTCCATCCTGAGGTAACCAGCGATTCGTGATTCAAAGAGTCCAGGGCTGACCGCACAGGAAGTCTGATAGTGCTTTCGGTGCCTTTTGGCGGTTTGGCTGATGGGAAATAATACATTTGTTGATGGGCGCCAGTTGCGCTATTGGACTTTCTGTGCAGTCGGCCCTGATAGCCTAGTGATTAGCACGTCTACTCAGCAAGCGGCAGGTCCCGGGTTCAAATCCAGCCCAGACCACATGAGAGTGCCGTCATGCCTTGTACCTTTTGGGCCTGAAGCCAGTTCTCCTGTTTTCTCAAGAAACTGTGTTTGACTTCATAACTTGGTCTGTGGTCATGCTGCCTGAACCTCATCCATATTCGTTGTTACGGTATTTTGTTATACATTGTGTATTGCAAATCATAGCTTTGTGAATTTTAAAAATTGCACTCGCTGATCTCCGAGCATCCGTGTTGCTGGTACCACATACCACTTCACCTTGACTCCGATCGCTCATCTGACTGTGAAATGCCTCATTAAACAATATTTTGATCGTGTTCCAGGATGTTCGAATGTTAAACCAACATCGTAAACTTCAGATGAAAGCAGTTTTCCAGCTCCTGAGCTGATCATTCTTGTGGAATGGTTTTGAAAAACATGGCAAGATGACCATAATAAAAGGATCAAAGGATGATTTCAGATCCGTCTTAACAAAAGACGTATGATGGGAGTGCTGATATTCAGTGGTAGCTGTCCAATTTAAAAAGAGCATGGAATCTGTTGAAATGAGGACTTCGGAACTTGCAGAATCCACTACTGGCATGACTGGGAGGCGCTGTTAAAAGTCAAAGTTAAAAGTTAAGGATTATAATCTGCAGGGTTCTCCACTAGTGTAGAACGGGCGTGGCGCCCGTTCTAAAACGCAGGATTGATCTCAGCGCCCGGTCTAAAAATCCGCGCCCGGTTAAAAAAACTCGCTGCCTGGTCAAAATTATTCACTTTAAATAACACTGAGGTTTTCCAAGCACCGACAGGAGCTAGATTTGCGTTCCGAATTGCCAGGAAATCGCATTTCAGGGCTTCTAGATTTCACATTTTTCTGGGGAGGCCCGCAGACTCCCCACTGAGGACACGCATGCGGCATCGGCTTCTGATATCAGTAACCATGTGACATTACCAGCACCCGGTCTGTTTCAAACCCTGTGGAGAACCCTGAATCTGATGTCAACAAGGTATTGGTGTCATCCGACTTACACTTTAATCCGGTCTATCCTTAAACCTTTCAGTCACGTCAGTAGAACTCTTGATGAGCTGCTCATTCAGTGCTACGATCTGAGCATTTCCGACCGATACCCATTTATACACCAGTGTGGAGAGAGGCCAGTGAGGCAAAGTGACTTGAGTCATAGTGGGATTCGAACCTGGGACCCTCTGACTGCTAGTCGGAGACCCGAACCACTACACCACCGTGGCTCGCAATTGTATCTTTTTTCGATGGCTTGTCCAGAATGTTGAGCTTGGTTTGGCCTTATTTCATATCAGCTACCCTGTTGTGCAAGTGGTCAGAAAGTTGGAATCCCATCTCTGGGCCTTGTTGCCCAATCTATCCAAGGTTGTTGCTATCTAATACAGGGTCGTGGTATTCATCACTGTTTGTTCGTACATCTCCAGATATTCATAACTTCGTCTAATATGAGCGTTCTGGATGCCTTCTGGGCTTGGCTTCCCCAACTGATCATTATCATGGTTCAAAAGACTGGCTACAATGGCCGCAAGGCAGCTCGATCCATCTCCCATAAAATGGTCACTTTATGAGAACAGAGTTCGGTGGCTAGCCTATGGTGAGCAGGCCTTGACATTTTTGGGTTCTGTTCACAAATTCTTGTTCTCACAGCTGTAGCAGATGCTAAGTTTTTGTCGAATGCTTCCGAAGAAAACTGTATGTCTCTATTTTTGACCTGGCTGGTTAGTGCTAAAAACGTGTAAGCTTTAGCACTCTGAGATTTATGGCTCTTTTCACCAAAATTTTTGCTGTAAAAGTGCAGAAATGATGTCCAGACGGCTGCACCTGGATATTTTCTCAGTCGCATTATAATAGTCTCCTCCTGTACGCGTCACAGAACCCCACCTACTTTTGAAAGCTGTTTCTTTTACTTGTGGCATGTTTTCTGCTATGGGCGGTTATAACCGCAATAAAGACGTTACAAAATGAAGACTTTGTTACAGTCATATTCTCTAGTCGTTGTGATGATCTCGAGTCGTAGCTAAGAAAGACGTAAGGTGGCGCTGCAGTCGTCCACACGATCTCGAGTCTTAGCTAAGAAAGACGTAAGGTGGCGCTGTATCATTCGTAACACTTCGGGTGTTTTCGTCATTCTTCGTGTGGACGACTGCAGCGCCACCTTTACGTCTTTCTAGAAAATAGAAATGACTAGAGAATATGACAACAACGACCGTCTTTATTTTGTAACGTCTTTATTTGCATTATAACTGCCCATATTCTGCCCCAGTTTTCACAAATTCATTGAAAGTCATAAAGAAATTGCTCCACAATTGACAGGATATTTTCACGTTAATTCCACGCTGCCGTTTTCTCCGCTGAAGGAAATAAAACGTTGAGCTCATAATACTGGTATCCTGTCCAAAACAAGGTGTAACATGTGATTTATTATAAAGATATGATGTATGGGATTGTTTGCTGTGGAGTAACAAAGAAATCTACAGTCTTATAAACCATCTGTTCTTTCACACATGTAAATCTTGTTCGACAAAACTTGCCGTCTGCCGGAGATCGTACACAGTTCCTTACAGTTTTGACTTCAGGGACGGCGATTCCGCCCAGAATTCTTGTCAACCAATCATTGGGTCATATGAATTTAAAGACAAGTAATGCTTTTACTTCAGATTTGTACAACATTGCCTGGTGCATTTGTAGGCCTATTGCAAAATTCAAGTAAATGCATTTACTAGTCTTGATTCATCTGACTTGTTGGCCCGTATTTTAGAATGCTCCTCAACCTAAAGGAGTTGCTCAAGGCTCTCGTTCGATCCTGTTGAGAACAATAGCTTGAGGAACTCCTTTGCGTTGAGGAGCATTCGAAAATACGGGCCCTTGTCTGTTGTAAGTTCAAGGCTGAGATCAGTTCCATTTCAACTTCCTGCAGATCTGATACTCCGGTCACTCAAAAATGAAGGGAATGACATAGTTTGTACAAAAATCTCTGTCTTTTCACTATTTCAGTCGAAACATTGATGCCTGAAATGACTGAGGTTCCCGAGCCAAATTCAATCCCCATGCAGTCAGACCCATTCTTCATGTGATGTACACTCGGCCCCAGTGTGTATCCGACATCCCGGTCTCCTACACACTGGCACATTTGGGGCTCAAAAGCCGGTAACACCACTAGATGGCACTCCACTGGGCTCCAGCCAATCACCACGCTTTCTCACTCTTCCCGCGGAAATTACTTCCAGGAAAAACCCAACCCCGTCCCCAGGGGTATAGTTCGCACAGACAACCTTGGACCACTCGCCATATTGTCAGAAAGCGAACGAGGTTGGGAAAACCAAGGACCTGTGCTGCCACCACGCGGTCTTCACGACTGTTAATCTCTAAAAGAGCCAGACGCGGAGTGTGATTTACCGAAGGGGTGAGCCCGTAGCGTCTGGCAAGCGAGACTACATGTGATGTGATAGAGATGGCAGTGCAGGTTTTCTCCGGCCACTCCTGTTTCCTCCTGTTGTAAATTTATTTGACGCCATATCTGGCACTTGGGTCTCAAAAACTGAGTTGAACAGTTTTCAACTAAGTTATCAATTTGCATGAAGTTTCTTACATTTGACAGGTTCGTCTCATCTTTGTCGTTTCAGACGCTGAACTCAACAGTTGACCAATTACAAGATGCCTTCCAAATGACGCACCTCAGTAGCAACAACAGTACAGCAGAATCGGACCTCGACCGGACACAGGGTACCTCATCACATGGATTCCTCCCATGGTCCTATATCCCCCCTGGTGATAAACTCTCCTTCCCCTCGCCGTCAAATACACCACACACAAACGATCCTCATGGACTTGATAAAAGCGGGAATAGCGATACATTCGGACTGGAGAATAGTACATCGAGTGCGACGTTCAATCGCGTGTTTAACGATATTGTGTCCAAGATCGTGGATGTAGATGATGACCAGGTGTTTTCTGCATCGTCAAACTTTCCGAACGGTTTCGCCGCCACGACACGGAGCCAGGACTCAACGATTTCTCAGTCGAATCATTCAGATCTGTTTTCACTTGATGAGTAAGTATCATAAATGTGACGCTTGAAATCAAAGATGGTGTTCCAAATCAAATATGTGAGGATTCAGCTCCCAGCTCAGCCATCAGGGCTCATTGGGGGCAGAGGGGATGTTTCCGCTATGCTACCCAGAACCCTAGTTACACTGTTGTGTTGTATCGTGATGCGCAACGTTCACTTCCAGCTCAGAGGCTAACGTGCCAACCACTAGGCCATAAGGCTTCCTTCACATAGAAGTATACGGTACGAAAATGCCGGTTAACAAAGGCTTCAAATGGATTCACAACTGTGAAGCCATTGTTAACCGGTGTTTTCGTATACCGTATAGTTCTATGTAAAGGAAGCTTAAAAGAAGTACTCCATGGCCGGCGGGGTAGGCCGTGCCATATAGTAGCTGCAAGGGGTTCAATGCACCATCTCCCCCTTCGGAGAGAAGGGGTATGGTCCAGACTATCCTTCTGGATTGCCAATGGCTTCACCCGCCTGTAATCTGAATGCGTGGTGTGGATCTATTGTGATACACAACATGCACAACCTTGCTGCTGCCAGATCACCAGATGTCACAACGGAGGAGAAACCAAGAGTTAGGAGAAACCAAGAGTTTTTTAGCAACGTTATTTCTGATGACCCTGTATAATGCAAGCTACTCACCAAACACTATTGCCTCAGTACCTTTCACGTCCTAAAGGATGTACTCTTAAAAAACCCAACATTCCTGCTACAATTACAACTACCGTAAGTATCAAAAATGATGAAGATAAATTGAAGCTATTGAGTTGCAGACTTTATAGGACTGAATGATTCACAAGTCTCCTAGACTACATCATTGAAAACACCACTTGGGGGAAAAAGTCTGATGTGGAATGTACTCATAGGAATCGAATTGTTGATTGCGAGGTCAATTACCCTGCCTCCATTAATTAGGCAGCTTAATTAGCTACATCTAGCGATGCGTTTGTGGCGTATGGAAACGGTCGTGTTCTGATGGCAATCAATTTCGTTGTATGGTTGCCAGGGTTGTGGACAGACAGACCATTTGGCTGGAACGGAGTTCCTCCGTTCTCTGCAGTGAAGGCCTCTACACACTTGCGCATCATGCTGTGTTTGGGCGTAAGTTGTTCGATATGTGACCCGTCACAGCAAATTCCATAAGTCGCAAAGATATGAACCAGGATGAACCAAAATAACTCCAGGAGATAAAGGAAGAAATGTAATCACTCAGATTTTAGAAAAGACAGACAATAAGCCTAGGCCCACTGAAATTGACAAAACATTGATCTCAATCAAGGGTCCCGTAATCAACAGAACTGTTCTAATTTCTCAGCTGCCTTCCCCAATACCTTTAAAAAAATCAGGATAAATTTCCCTTGTTGCTAAGAAATTGTATCAAATGCCTCATCTAAATCCTGTTCGTATGCTCACCACAGCGGAAGTTGGATTTTATAATGAAACTAATTTGCATGGAAATGGCTTCTTCTTTCTCAAATTCGGTGTTAACGGGAAATTTGCATCAAAAAATTGTTTATTCTGATGTATTGATCATTATTAAGTGTTCCATTGTTCTACTTTGAGGAAATTGAAGTAGGACTTTATTTGGCAAGTCAAAAAATAGTTTGAAAAGGGTGTTTTTAACCGCTTCAGTGCAATACACTGGATTTCCAGTCCATGATGTTGTTTTCACAACAATCAACGGGAATTCTGTTCTTTGACGTCAGTCGTCATGACGCTACCGTGGCATCACATCAGTTATGACTTGCCGCTTGCGTCATGTCCTAAACAGCACTCCATTACGTCATAATGACACAAGATTCCATCTTGTAGCGAATAGAGCTGCATTTACACTGTGAAAAATCAAGTGAACTCGGACCGGACCGAGTACAGTTCGGCAAAAAAGTGGCAGTGTAAACCTATCAAGTGTACCTGGTCCGGACCACAAGTGGACCGTACCGAGACGCGCAGTGGCCTCGGTACGGAGTATCCTTCCCAAATGTGCCTGTGTAAACCTGACGCATGATGAACTGAACTGAGTCCATTTACGTTTGACGGTATTGAGCATTTGCACAGTTGTCCTTGACCTCCATGCATCGTGGGAAACCTCGGCCAGTGTGCATTCCGCGCGAGTTCGTTACCTCCACTGAAATACAAGCGACGCTTCAGGTACATTGCATGGTGACGCATCGCTGTCTGTTTAGATTATACAGTACAGTCTAAATGGTACAAATCAAGTGGACCTGGTCCGGTCCAAGAATGGTTCACTTCAGCAATCAACTGGACCAAAATGTTTGGCAGAGAAAATGCATCTTATGACGCAGGTTGCATCCATAGCCAAGTGGAGCACCAATACAACCAAATGGAGCATTTTCAATTTCAGAAATAAATGGACAATAGCGAACTGGGAGTGATCCTCTCTAAGTCGTTGATGGGTTGGTTTTATCAACTGCGTCATTCATGCTAGGCCTGAAGTGCTTGACGTCAGCTGTATCATTCATCGGTTCTCAGAGATATGCAGATCTCCCAGCCTGTGCACCACCTTATTGATCTTTTATGATCAGATGAATGGTCAGAAATTTATCACTGTCTTTTTAATGATTCAGCATGCTCATTAAATACACATAATGATTTGGCCTCTGATGAGGTCACATCACTCTGGTGCTGTGTCAGTTTCTTCTGATGTTTTCGAAAGCACGGTCCATGAATGACCACATGGTGCTAAAGTACTTCAGGTGACATGAGCAAAGAATTGGTTTTTAGGCCATCAACAGAGAGGCATGTGCTATTCTGGGAAAACCAGGGACCTTATTCACAAAGCCCCCCCCCCCCCCCCCCCCCCGCCCGGTAAGTGAGAGGAAGAGCACGTCCGCCACATTTACCCCCCGGACATTTGAACCTGGATTTTTGCCCCCCCCCCCCCGGACATTTA
>NMRB01002051.1:51535-83891 GCA_002633025.1 Notospermus geniculatus | reverse complement strand
TGGCGAAACGTGCCAGTTTAACGGACGACACACACACACACACACACACACACACACACACACACACAACGGACGCCACTCAGTTACATATGACTAGCTCCGCTGACCTTTGGTCAGCTGAGCTAAAAACCTTTGCCCATATTCAGTTCAAGTGGTATATTCTATGATCTATATGGCCTTTACACAGTAGAAATCATGACTTTAATTACCAATGCCCCGTTTATTCGCAATGAAACAAGAAAAGCTTATTATTTCGTGACGGAATCACATCACCACGAGGCAAGAAGATTGCGTTGACACCTTTTTAAAATGTTTCATGGTAAGACACATCTGCAGCTATTCCTAAGCATATTGATCTATTTGATGGAGCAAGCACTGTAGAACAAACTTACATTGATCTTACCTAATGTCAATGAAGGATGCCAGTGAATTTTGTGGATTGAAATGCCATTCACCCCGTTAGGGCGTTGGCCACGGCACGTGTTTCAGAATTGACTTCCGGTTGTGTTGGTCTGCTGTGATTGATAAATTGATGAGTCTGATTTTCCAAAATTCAATCAAAATTGTGTTTTTGAGATTATAATCTTTCATTTGATGCAAAAATTATGTGCTAATTAGTAAATTTACTTTTTTGACTGGAGGGGGCGTTTTGCGTGGAATTCTTGTTTTGTACCTAAAAACGTTACGGACGGGACAATTGGTCATTTGACAGTTGTCAATAGGCTGGGCGTCTATGCATCGGACTGTTATTGGTGTTTTTTGAGGACAGGCCTCACGAAACATTTAGGATATCACCAATATATTTAATTTCTCTCATGAAAATGAAAGAAAACTAAGTTTGAAAATGTCCCGTCCGTAACACAAATTTGACTATCTTTCACGTGTCATGTTAGATGAAGGAAAAACAAGTGCATGAACAGTGGTAAAATTCATCCAATTTTCATCCATAGATATCCATCCAAAGCCCAAACAAAAAAATATTGAGTTCTGAATGATTTTAAAATTCTCTGCTCAGGACAACTTTACCGTGGATTGCCCCTATAGTGGAAACGGGCCTTAAGGCTAGGGATACACTGAACGTGATTTACCCATCGCGCGCGTTGTTTCTTTGTTATTTCATGCCGCAATGCCTCCGAAACAAAAGAGATCCGTGCGAAAATCGCGCGCGATGGGTAAATCGCGTTCAGTGTATCCCTAGCCTCAGGGATACACTGAACGCGATGCGTTGACGCGCGTGGCAAAGTCTTTGTTATTTTCGCCGCACTGCACGCAAACAAAGGCTTCCAAAGCATAAATCGTGCGCGTTGTCCTGTCGGACGCGAATTCGCGTTCGGTGTATCCATCTTAAAGGCCCGTTTCCACTACAGCGGATTCCGCCGCGGTTTGTGGCGAGCGGTGCGGTTTTCACAGGGTTTTGGATAATCCTTCGATGGTTGAGCAATACATGGCGTGTTAATTATCCCAATGCCTGTGAAAACCGCTCCGCTCGCCGCAAATCGCGGCGGAATCCGCTATAGTGGAAACTGGCCTTTAAGGCCCGTTCCCACATGAGCGTTTCACGCTGCGTGTTGCGTCAAATCTTTTGTTATTTTCCGCCGCTCTGCTTCCAAACAATGGGCGAAGCGTCAAAACGCGGCGTGAAACGCTCATGTGGAAACGGGCCTTAAAGCCCTGTTTCCACTAGACCTGTTTCCCCCCAATGCGTTTGCGATTTCACAGGGTTTTGGATAATCCTTCGATGGTTTAACAATACATGGCGCGTTTATTGTCCCAATGCCTGTGAAAACCGCCCCGGCGCCGCAAAACTGCTGCAGAAACCGGTCTAGTGGAAACAGGCCTTAATAGAGCAATTTCGCTAGCCCAGATGTAATGCGTTCTGTGTTTTCGGTTTGCTCCACTTGTAAGGTGAAACCGTCTGACTTCTGGCGTTGGAGATGGGTTGTAGGGATGTTACATCCTCATGATGTGTCACACACCCAGTGATTATTTCATGTCCATTTTTAGCTCACTAGGGTGAGCTATTACGATGTGCAGCGTCCGTCGTCGTCGTCGTCCGTTAGCAGGGCACGTTTCGTAACCGCTGGAGCTATTGATCTGAAACTTCGTACATATATACCCCTAGGTCAGATGAACCACGGCACCAAGTTTCGGTCCCATTTGACTCTCAGTTTGGCCACCAGGTGGCGGAAACCAAAAACACAAAAAGTGCAATAACTCCTGAACTTTTAGATCATCTCCAAATTTTTATCATAGGTGTAGCTAATAAGGATACATAAAATATATAACGGGTTTTTGATTTGACCTACTTTTCAAGGTGACAGAGGTCAAAGTTCGACAAAAGTGACGAACCTGCCACAGTTTGTCATTATTTCACCGAGCGACTTCATATCTTGCATAAGTACATGCATTGGAGGGGTACCTTAAAAATAGGGAGGTTTCGCAGCCTACGCGAAACGCCTACGCGAACGGCTACGTAGTGAATTTATGGGTACTGATGACGTATACACATCATATCGTTCAAGTCTGTTCACGGCACACGTGTATACCTTCGTTATAGCTCAATTGTTCAGACGCACGGTTTTCGTGGTTCCTTAACTCGCATCGTCAACTGGTCCGCGAAAGGGTTATGTCAGTGCTTTGTGCTTACCGGATGACGTAAAACACAGGTCTATACAGGTGTGCGTTCCGTTGAACCGTGTATTTCGCTGGATAGAGGTGAGTTCCCCACTTGTACGTGTGAGGCACTTTGGGGTATGTTTGTCAGATTTTTGCTCGTCTTGCAGCCAGCTGTGTTTGGAAACTACATTGCTCATGGGATATGCAAAAGGACCACGCCGTGATGGTGCACGTGGAAAATAGACTCGTGTACTTTTTAAGTTTTTGGAAAAAAATTGAACATATCATCATTCGGTTCAGGCGCTTGAGGAGGGTCTATCTCTTCTTTTGTCGTAGTCCCATTTGCCCATGTCCTACCTATCTTAAAACTTAGTTTTCAACTTCATACAGTTCGTTTATTCCAGGTCAAAACCCCAAGCGGAAGTCTTCAACACCTCTAACAGAATACCTGACTGACAAACTTGCGCAAGAGACAGAATCGAAAAGGGAACAATTGAAATTAGATATGGCAAAATTCGAATTGGAGCGAAAGGAGCGGGAACAGAGGCTTGAGATGGAACGAGAAGAGAAAACAATCTATATGCAAATGATGCGTGGTTATCTTAGAAGGTGATTTGTATGGTGTACACATGTACATGTAGAATACATGAAAAACTGTAAGAAAGTCTCATTTTCGTTTTGTGTTTTTTGGCTGATCAAATGGTGCTGCACTAAACACAACGGTTAACCCTTACGCGCCCAAACTCGCCGTTTGGCGAGCATGGCCAGTGCCACACACCCTCGTACATTCAAACTGACCTGGAATCGTAACCAGTGGACCGATTGATGATCTGTTTGCATATTTTTTTAATGCGAGACTACCCCCCCCCCCCCTCTCAATGCGCGATTTTGCTGTGTTTGAAGAAACCTGGCTAAAATTGCATTTTAACGGTTGTCCCGGGGTCTAGACTGACAGACTCCAAAATGCAAATCTGACATGTTGTGACAAAATGGCCATATCTCAGGAACGGAAGCAGATACGACGACGCGACTGGCGCCAAAAGAAAGAGAAAAAAGTAGCTGCCATTTTGACCGAACGACAGACGGTTTTCGAGATACATGTATAGACGTTTAAAGATTGGCAACCTGACGAAAACGTAGGCCTAATGCGACTATTTCGTCACAACTTGCATTTTCGGCTCTCTCCTGTTTCTCTCACAGACATTTTGGAAGACGCAAACCTGCATGAGGTCGTGGCCCATTTAGTTGCCTCCAGAATGAGTGTCTTGTGGCCAGGTTTGGTTGCAGTTTTAGGGAGCTAGGCGCGTTTTTTGTAGAGACATCAGAGATTCATGTTACGAAATGTACACTTTTCAACTTCGTCGGGCATGAAAGGGTTAATCGACAGATACAACTGTAAGTATGCCTGGTTGGGCGTTTTATGAAGCAGCTATTACAGTTTTAGGAAATTACACAGGAATTTCCGCCGGCCTCAAGTACTCCTCAAGTGAGGGTGGCTGGCTACCAAAGTACATCGATGTCGTATTTCCATAAAGGCTAGTATGACAGTTGGTCAGAAGCGCACCTATCACATACATCGTCGAGACGGGCTGCAAAAGAACCTTGAAGTTCTTCCTGAAATCTAGAAAAGCGAAGTGTTGCAGAATGTTGCCAAATCCCCACTCTACACATCCTCGCACACTACACATGCTTTTGTTAAATGCAACTTGTTCTTCTGTCAAATTGGCACCCTTGAAAGGCTTCAGCAAACAGCGACGGATTGGATACGCTGCGTCTCCATAGAGGTAGCACGGATTTCCATCTTCATCCCGGAAGTCCAGTTGCTGTAATTCATTCAGCAGCCCACTCATTCTTAGTAAAGCACAGTCGTGCCGTCTCCCTTCCAATGGACCATAAAGGTTGCCAATTAGCCCGTTCGGCAACACGACGGATTGGAATTTCAGGGCGTGTAGGCCTACTCTTTTATGGCCATTGTAACAAACCCTCTGAAAATTCACAGGGCGACAGATCGGTCTGACTGTTACGTCAACGAATCCCCAGCAGTGGTCAAAAGCATTCTTGACACTAGAGGGCGTTCCAAATAACACCCTCTAGTATCGATCAGCCACCGCCATGTTGAAAAGAAGTGCAGCGCAATAATATGTGTAAGGATTCCTTACCATTGTGAAGCGGTCCCTAATGGTAACTCCATTAGGAGGAGTGATGCGGTCAAACATGGCGGTGACTGATCGATGACAGTGTCTATTTGTGTAACGTAGTGGAGAAAATGGGCACTGTTGTACAGTTTGTGGTCAAAAGGTGCACCCTTTGCTTCTGCTGCCTCTGCATATTGCTGTATATGGTCCATTGTTACCACCAATATTTTCACTGTGTGGTACGAATTCACGTAGGCGTACACGTGCGATCTGCGAATCTAGAAAAGCAACGCCTACCCGAACGCCAACGTGCGTGAACATAGGCGTTCGCGTAGGCGTTTCGCGTAAGTTGCGAAAACTCCCTAATGCCAAGTTTCGGCCCGATTGGACATCCAGTATGGCCGCCAGGTGGCGTAACCTGAAAATCAAGTAAGTACTATTACTCGGGAACGGCTTGACGCAGAGTGCTCAAATTTGATATTTACCTCCATCTAGATGACCAGTCCTTTACATGCATGTCAAATTTCGGCCTGATTTGACATCAAACATGGCCACCAGGTGGCATAACCCCCAAATCATCAAAGTGCTGTAACTCAGGAACGCCCATAACCCAAAGCGCTCCAATGTGCTATGTGGTCCCCTGCAGATGACCTTTATGTCCATATGAAGTTTCGGCCCGATCGGACCTCCAATATGGCCGCCAGGTGGCGTAACCCGAAAATCATCAAAGTGCTGTAACTCAGGAACGACTTGACCCAAAGCGCTCCAATGTGCTATGTGGCCCCCTGCAGATGACCTTTATGTGCATGTGAAGTTCCAGCCTGATCGGATATCCAATATGGCCGCCAGATGGCATAACCCAAAAATCATCAAAGTCCTACCTGGGAATGACTTGACCCAGATTGCTCATTACTGATATGTACCTCCCTCTGTCATTAGACTGTTATGTCCAACCCAGGGAGCACATGGTCCATGGACCATTTCATCAATCTTTTTCTGATTATTAGTCCACATGATGATTTTAATAATGTCGTCATGATTTTGATAAAATGCAATGGATTGGTGTGGGCTTTAATCTATTTGGGCGTAATAGATACGATAATATAATTAACGCGACACTTAAATTCCTGGTAGGCCTACAATTTTGAAGTGTCCAGGTCACTTCCTTGTCATGAAATCTGCAAATACTTCAACAGAGCACTTCATAATACATGTACATGTACATGACCAACTTTTGTTTTTCTTACAAAATTACTAGTATGAGGAGCTCGGTGGTGTAGTGGTTCGGGCCTCCGCCTAGCGGTCAGAGGGTCCAGGTGTAACGTTTTTCAGTGTGGCCATTTTTCTGTGTGATTCCCATTGTTCGCAACACACTGGGAAACAGACTCGCTGTTTCTCTGTGTGTTGCCTATTAAGTCGCGGCTTATTCCGTCAATCTATTGTAATGTCACACTGGCACACGGGCCTCACTGAAAAACGTTACACCGGGTTCGAATCCCACTGTCTGGGCGTGAGACTTTGGGCAAGTCTCTTTGCCTCACTGGCCTCTCTCCTCCCAGGGTGTATAAATGGGTACCGGTCGGAAATGCTCGATTGTAGCTGAATGAGCTCATCTGAGTTCTACTGAAAGTTTTCAGGACAGACTGGGGTTAAAGTGTAAAGTCGGATGAGAACCTCCACCGTAGTTGATATCAGACTATAAACCCAAACTTTAACTTTAACTTTATTACACCCAATATAAATGGTACCCAAAAAATAGAGCACAAAAGGCGACACACAAAATGATATAATAAAAGGAGTCGTCCTCCAGAAATTTCGCAAATTTTCGACCCCAACCGGGGTCTTCTTCAGGCTGGCACTTTCAAGTCGAGCTACCAGAAGTGTAATGAGCTGGATCCCAACATTACAAGTCATGTAATGTTGGGATCCAGCTCATTACACGTCTGGTGGAAGTCGGACACAACCTCAACTGACCTAACTCGAATGAGAAAGACAGAAATGCGACACATAAGGGCCGTTTAGACGACCAAGCCAAAAAACCACATTCAGATTCGATCCGATCGACCCGCATTCTTGACCGGATGTGTTCCAATTTTTATCTCACCCGTGAGCTTTTATCGTCTTGCAGCGTCCGTCGTCCGTCGTCGTCGTCGTCCATCGTCCGTTAGCAGGGCACGCCGTTTCGTAACCGCTGGAGCTATTGATCTGAAACTTGGTATATATATACCCCTAGGTCAGATGACCTATGACACCAAGTTTCGGTCCGATTCGATTCTTGTCTTGGCCTCCAGGTGGCCAAAACCAAAAACACAAAAAGTGCAATACTTAAAGACCAGTTGAGCCAAGTTCGTCATGTTTGGTATCAAACTAAAGCTAATGAAGTGTAGGTTTCAACTGACCTATTTCCTATTCCAATGCCTGGTGACCTACTTAAAGACCAGTTGAGCCAAGGTAGTCAGGTTTGGTGTCAAAGGAAAGCTAATTAAGTGTACGTTTGAACTGACGGAGTGGCTACTTCCATGGCCTAGTTACCTACTTCAAGTCCAGGTGTAGGTTGAGAGAAGAAGCCATGTTCGGTATCAAACTATAGTCTGTTGACATCATCTGGAGCTCGATGGGCGGACCGGTAGGCCTATGTCAGTCGAACCCCCCTAGTAACCGGACAACAATGAACTTAGGGTTTACTCTAAACGGTCAAACGCACATTGTTTTCTAACCAGCTGAACCTTGGTTCGAAATAGAACATGCGACTAGGCCTTGATTCGAAATTGAACACAGGCACAGACATGGGATTGACTGGAAGTGTCCTGTCAATAAAACGTATTTCAATAGCCAAACTTCACTAACAATACCAAGGTCTGCCTGACAACCGAAGGGTCCTCCCATCGAGCTCCAGATGATTTAAACAGACTTTAAAGCTAAGATGTGTAAGTTTGAACTGACCTGCTGACCTACTAGCCCAGGTTATTTATCGACAATAAGGGGGAACCTAGAACAAATTGCAACAGAATTTCTTTTTGCTTTATATGGTTTAGTATACCCCTCCAAACGTCACATAAAACGTCCCTTCAAATCCGACCCCCCGAACTGCCCATAATTGGTATTTATTTGAGATCCTACATTAACTCCCATTACAATGTTTATGGACTTCTGTTACAAATTCAAGTGTGGATGTACTGATAACTTTTTCCTCGTCCGTTTTAGACCCTATAAATGTATTAGCAATATATAGAAATATGGCACGTCTGAGTCAGATAGGCTTGATTTGAAGATTATATGATGTGGCCGTGTTGTAGAAATGACATATTACGTCATATTTTGCCCCAAATAAACAAATTTGCCCTTTTTACAACAAAAACGAGTTTAATGATGTTCTAATCATGCCTGTCTGACTAAGGGGTGCCATATTTCTATGTATTGGTAATACATTTATAGGGTCTAAACGGACGAGGAAAAAGTTAGCAGTACATGCACACTTGAATTTGTAATAGAGGTCCATAAACATTGTAATAGGAGTTAATGTAGGATCTCAAATAAATACCAATTACGGGCACTTCGGGGGGTCGGATTTGAAGGGACTTTTTATGTGATGTTTGGAGGGGTATACTAAACCATATAAAGCAAACAATAATTCTGTTGCAATTTGTTCTAGGTCAAATCATATTTTTCCTGGACTATACTCCCATGGCCAACCAGAAAGGTACTTAAAGGGGTCGAGGAAGTCATATTTTTTTGGTATCCTACTAGATTTCAACTGACCTACTGCAATGATCTAGATCTCCTCACTGTAGTTTGAGACACATAGCAGAGAGATCTCTGGCGCTAGCCAGATCTCATTTGATTGCCTTGTTGTACTTGACTCGATGACGCGAAGACTCGATGGCGCGATGACTCGATGACCGCCAAAATTATTCAATGAAATTCAGCTGTTTATTTCTAAGAAGTGGTATGGATCAACGGCAGAAGTGGACCGACGTAGTAGTGTCCCCAGCTACCAAGAAGTGTAGTGAGGTTGATATTCAGCGTAAATCATGAACTGAAGGGTAGCCTCGAACTAGGCCTATAGCTCCTAAGTCCTTGAGAATTTACTATGGGTCCCTTTTGAAAAGTTGTTGGAATTGGTCTTGTCTCCCTATTGCACACCCCGGAGGAGGTATAGCGGTAATTTTCAGCCCTTTTGAGCAATGATCCTACTGCATGTTCTATGCCGGAAGTTTCCCAATGTGTCAGAGCTGCCAGGCAAAAAGTAAATTCATGAAAATGACGAAATGCACCCGAGCTGTTCATGTACTTCATGACGTCATCAGTTTTGTGGTCGCTTGCATCTTGGCAAGACGCACGTGACAATCTTGGACGAAAAGTTTCAGTTCTTGGAACAAATTTTTGCAATTCTTTGATATTTTTTATTATGTAATGAAAATTAAATTCTTGGATTGTACTTCTTCAAAACACTTGAACGAAAAAAAAAGTTTTGAATGAAATCCGCTGCTTCACGCACAACCACAATCATGCATTCTAAACGCCAATGACGTCACGGCTTTAGAGTTATGCTAAACATGGGAATAGGTATGTGGTTTAACATGTCTAAGGATGGTTATAAAAATATGCCAGAGGTGGCTTATTTCATCTTCCTAAAAATGTTGCATCGTAACCCAGTGTTTCGAAGTGGAACTCGAATTAAAATAAAGCATGCACCCATCAATATACAGGAAATTTAATTGGCCTTCTTCGCGCCTTCGAGTCATCGCGCCATCGAGTCAAGTACAACAAGCCCATTTGATTCACCAAGTGGTGTTAACCCCTTTCGATCCAATGGATCAATGCGATACCATATCTATCTTGATACTGATACTACAAGTGATATTTACCTCTTCCCACCCAGTGGGCCTAATACATTATATTTTCTCACTTCACCAAGCAGGGTAGGCCTAGGCCTTCTATCATTCTGATAGGCCTATTGACCCTTTCAGTCTCAATGGGTCCACCAGTGATATTTGGCCCTTCCCACCCAACCTTGAGAGGCATAGTGTCAAAGTTCAGATGGTCAGGTGGTGCACCATATCAATTTCAGTATTTTAGGTGTGCCTACTCCAAAAACCAGTTTGACCAGCAGGTGGCCATTTTGGATTTCACATCCTGCTCCACAACTTGAGATCTTCGATATTTGCTTGCTGGCCATTAAAAGGTCAAATATTCGTACTTGTCTCACTTTTCCCTTGTCAACCTCTTGAGTTGCCAAGTCATAGTCAGCTGAGCGCAAGGCCCATGGGCCTCTTGTTTAATGCCAATGCATCAATCAGGGGCCGGTAATGCCTCGGCCTCGGCCCCTTGCACCTTCTTCTGTACTTTATTTTGTAAATAAATTACATACATACACATCAATCAGAGTAGAACACAGTGGTGGACTGATTCGTGGCCGAGACACGTACAGCCATGCCAGTAATAATAAGGCAACATATTTCTGATATCACTCCATAGGGACTCCATATTAACAAAAATATCGATCTAGGCGTATTATCTATTTGTAAAAATCCTATGTAAATTACATGAAGACATTATTCACCATTATCAATGTCGCTCTTCTTGCAAAAATAAACATTAAACTTCCATTCGCTGGCCATGTCCCACCCATTTGAAAATCTTTTGTGTACAGTCTGCCACTGACACACTTAGTAAGGCTGAATCGGTAGATGTCGTCCTGGGTAACCCTAAAGTTTACCCAGGACCAACCTGGGTAACCCTAAAAGTTACCCAGGACGATCCTTGGTAAACTTTAGTGTACTAAAGTTTACCCAGTTTGAAATTCTCGCACTTTTACACCTGCGGTCGAGGATCTTGAAAACGGCACTTAGTCATACATCAGTGAACGAGATCCATCAAATCGGCAAAAATGGCAGCTGATAACGTCACTCGTGTTGCTGCGGAGGATTTGCAGATGTATTTGAATTCGATCGCATCTCATAGGGACGGTTAGTTCACATCTAAAGGTCGAGTAGTCAAAAAGAAACTGGTTCAGTTCGTGGAAGGAAAATAGGAACTGTTTAAAGGGGTAAACGTGACGTCAAACTGCAGTGGCTAGTTCGGGATGAATTTATATGCACTGGCGCGGGAAATTGCCAGCGGCGCTGTGGAGGCATGGGCACCTGTATCGCGCGAATTTCAATTTGGGTAAACTTTAGTACACTAAAGTTTACCCAGGATCGTCCTGGGTAACTTTAGGGTTACCCAGGTTGGTCCTGGGTAAACTTTAGGGTTACCCAGGACGACATCTACCGATTCGGCCACACTTAGGCCTACTTGAAAATTTATCATGCCTGCGCAGGCCGTACACCATTATCCTACACCATTCTTGAGACTATTCTCTAAAAAAAACGATCATACGCTTGATAAAACTTTCTTATCTCATAGACAAGAAATAGGGCAACCGGGAAGTAGGCCTAGTATGGTGCGTGCGAACCCACACACCACAGTGGGCGATGAGCAAAGCAGATTAGTCGGAGAAAAATGGCAGAACGCAGCGGCGAAGCACGGATACTGCTCGTCATTTATCTATTGTTGATTATCTTTTCATGTTTGGAATTGTATTGTTCGGCTGCTTCAGGTGAGTAGGCCTAAACCTCCAGCGGGCGGGATTTTCAAAGTCTGAATAACTTCTTATGAACGCGGAGAAATTTCACTTTGAAAATTTGACATGTCTGAAGGGACTGGTATTGTAACAGCCCAACTATTTTCATCCCACTTCAAGCTAAGTTAAGTGGCAGGGCCGTAGGAACGTCCTGGCGGTGGGGGGGGNGGGGGGGGTAAAGATTTGATGAAAGACAGGCCGTAGCCGTAGTCCCTAGCATGCCGAGACCCCCAACCGCTCTCCAGCACTGAGCTAAAGAGCCCTCTCAGAAATGTCAAAAACTAAATCTTGCAAGCGAACGACAAATCGGTTTTTTGCTGGTTGTCATTAAAGTGTTGATTGTCCGTAGTAGAATACATCAACAATTCATGATACAGTGGGCTCTCAGGGCAGTTGTCCACGGAGAAATGACTGGAGGAAATGACTTGTCCGTTTGGGAAAATTAGTCGTCTCGGGCGTCCGGACGACAATTTAAGGGCACGCCGTCGTTTGGCATTTTCATACTGCTTGAATTGAGGCCCCTATGAGAAAAGCAATAAAGACACCTCCAGTTGACTGTTTTTATGGTCCAATGTGATCACTGTGCTTTATAGAAACAGAAAATGAGCAAAGTCCCAAGAATTACAGCTTAATTTCATTACATAATCAATAACAAAGAAATTCATCAAACATGAAAAACAGTACATTTTTCTCAGAGAAGAAGCATGTGAATGACACACTCAGGGAGTGGCAGCAATGTCACAAACCCATAGAACCTGGGGTGGCAAGGGTGTCTTGACCAGCACTTCATGGACACCATACATGCTCAGTACATTAGAAGAGAACCAGGAAGTAAAATCCAGATCCAATATGGCCGCCCTGTTTTGGACTAATTGGCACCATTCATGAAATTCACTTGTGGAGTACTCTATATCTGTTGAAAATATTGCTACCAAAAGGGGTGGACTGGGTAGAAAAACGTCGAACTTTACGATAAGCAAGGTGTTTGACCTTCAAAATGCATCATTTCTTGGGAAAGTGTTCTGACAACCNCAAATTAATCATCAAATGTTACAATCTAATCAAATGTTACAACCTCAACCTAATCAAATGTTACAATCTAATCAAATGTTACAATCTAATCAAATGTCACAGCATCAAAATAATCAGTCAGATAAAAAAGACAGAAATAGAAAAGTTAAGTGTGAGAAATGCTCAAAAGAAATATCCTATACTAATGTATCAAAGCATAGAAAGATATGTCAGTGAAATCATGAAAATGAATAATTCAACATATCTGTTAGTTCATGTTGTAATTTATGATTTCGAAAGCATTTATTATACTTAAAACATTTATCACATTTCCCACATCTTTTGATGCTTCTAAGATAATCTGAGATATACTGAATATTCTTGTAAGTTTCATAAGGAATATGTTTATTTCTGTCATAAATTTCAATTAATTGTCTTAAAGTAGAAATAGAATAATAAGCAATATAAGCACTTGCAGAAATAGCTCCTAAGATTAATATCTTATCTCTATTATTATAAAACACATTGTTCTGAATCACTCATTTATAAATAAAAATTAAGTACTTCAAACCTGTTAAATTTAGGGGCAAATATTTCAGATATATCAGCTAAAATCAACAGCCTAGTTATTCTTGTCTATTTCTTGTTGATTTTAGTTGCAACTAGCTTTAACTAGACTTAACTAGCTTTTAACTNAATGTTGTTCCAATGTCTAAAATTCAAGTGAATAATAGGCCTATGGAAATAGGACGAGTCTTCCCTATATCTAGATCCACTCAATTCTCTAATACTGTGGAAGTTCTTGGTAAATTTATTCAGCACTTTTGATGATATGGACGTTTTTCAACAGCTTCCAAAGGCCAAATTCATGACACTACGTTTGACTTGTGTCATGGTACCTAGTCAGTGAGCACCCAATCGCAAGGCTTGTTTTTTAAAGTCCTTATTCATAGTCAATTGGCTTAATCCTCGTCAGAGAAAACTTTGCGTTCCCCCAGTCAGTTTTCCGATTCGTCCAATCTTTCATTGAGCCTCTGGCGAGGTTGGATATAGGCGTAATATGTGAATGACTAAGCTAAGGCCTATTGGACTAGAGGTCTATTCCGGGGGCCTATTATTGGCCTGTTGACTTGAACTCCGGTATTTTAATTGATACCATTGTTCACGAAACACTTTTCATTCATAAACCTGCCCGTCATCTGCTTAATTTGGTAACGTAACTCAATTATTAAAGCCCCACTGTATTGAATTTCGCGGTATTTTCAAAATGTTAGGAGAGTGGAGGTGGAGGTCTCAGAGCCTCGTGAAGGTCTCCAAAATGCTTGCCTGATACGTACTTTAAAGAATCAAGGCCTAGTTTTCAACACACATTGAAAAAACTGCGCAGGGAGAGTTCTAATGCATTCAGATAGAGCGTAGTACATTTTTACACTACACTGACCTCGTGACGTCGTGCACTGACGTCATGAATCGCGGCGATGATTTGCGTTTTTCAGATTGAATACAGTGGGGCTTCAACATGATCCACTGGTCACATGTTACGGTGACGTGACGAAAAATTTATTATTCATGACGTCTTGGCAGTCTGAACAGGGGCTGTGTCAACCATTCCAATCAGATCACGGCAAAGCTTCTGGGGGAAAACTTTTTTTGTCAAAAACTGTTATAATTTTCCGAATGGAACTTTAACAGGATTATTTCTTATGAGTGTTTTTAAAATGTATTGCAGAAATCAGAAGATTTTCACACAAAATAAAAAATGTTGATTTTGTAGCCTTTTTTGACAGCTGATTACATAATGTTGGCTTAAAGGCAAGCACTCAAAACTGTTGGAATAATGTGACCAAGGCATGGAAATTTCATATAACACAAACCCGATCAAATTTGGTCAGTTTGTTCACAAGATATTCAAAAAAATGAGGTGTAGACAAATTAATGCTGCGGGGTGTACATGTACATGCATGAGCCTTACCTGCCGATATAAAGTTCAACCATGGAGGAATTATCCTCCAAGGTTCAACGAAGTATCAGTCCCATTGGTATGACAGCCACTGTCGACGTGAACGAACAAAACGCCCCCATGCTACGAGCAAGAGAACTGCAAACGCCCTGCGAACACCTCAAACGAAGGCTCAGAACATGATAGACCCCACGAGGCCAGGAGGGTGCCACCTTATTTGTCTTCGAGCTTTCGAGGTGTCAACATCCTCTGGTGAGCTCCTGCTGAACACTTTTTTTGAAAGAAGAAAAATTGACCCAGCTGGGAATCGGACCCGCGCCTTGTTATCTCCGTTCCACCGTCTTCCCCACATTCGGCCACCGAACTTTTTTGGAAGACTTCTCATGTTTTCTCTTATTCGTAGTATTATTACGTAAGTCGAAGACCTACGTCTATGACAAACACAAATCATGTCGCTGTCAGCTGGCTCGTTGGCCAAGTGGATAGAGTGGTGGATTACAAATCAGAAGGTCGTCGGTTCGAATCCCGTCTAAATGACTACGATTTTTTTTTCTTTGAGTAGTGTAAGAGGTAACCGGAGATGTTGACAGGTCTGATGCCTGAAGGCAAATAAGGTGGCGCCCTCCTGGCGTCGTGGGGTCTATCATGTTCTGCTTGAGCCTTCGTTTGAGGTGTTCGCAGGACGATTGCAATTCTCTTGCTCGTCGCATGGGGGCTTTGTGTTCGTTCACGTCAGCTTTAACCTCAAGATCTTGACGAGCCAGTTATAAGTGTAAAGTGCTTCCAGGATGTCGTCATATGTGCACTCATTTTACCTTGCAATGGAACCTAACCACAAACCACAAATGGGCCAGTTACGCGTTCATGAATGAGTACCGACCTGTGCCCATATTCATAAAGCGACTTAAGTCTATTAAGTGTGACACTTATCATTTGTTCAACACAAAAGATAAGTATCACACTTTGACTTAAGTATGTATATGAATATAGACGACGTGCACGGTCCTAGTAGAAGTCGGTCAACCGTTAATCATGCACATTATGGCCCATTTTTGGTTTGTGGTTAGGTTCCATTGCAAGGTAAAATGAGTGCACATATAACTGGACATTCTGCAGAGTAATTTTATATACAAAGTGCAATTTCCGGACTTAAAATCTCCTTTCATTATCCCAACATGTGATTTTCATATCTTCATTGAGGGGGGAGACATTACATTTACACACGTGTATATCATGTACACGCACTAGGCATTGCCCTCAAAAAAAAATGATAGCAATCCCCCCTCATTTCGAATTCACACATGTCGACTCGATAAATCATATACACAAATGCATGATAACTGCTTTTTGTCCAACAGTTTTGGTATTCGTCACGCAAAAAAACTAACTCCAAATCTTTGTGCCAATATGTATGATGACTGACTGCATTGTATCAAGTTACCAACGTCTGTTATCGTACACTTAATCGGTAGTTAACGCGTTATTCTTCATCGTAATCACGGTAATGCAAAAAGCAAACTTCATCAAGGTCCGATAGCATGTTAAATTTTCTTTTCTACGCCAACGGCATAATAGGTATGTATCAAAACTGAACGTACGAAAACGAAAAATGAACGTATGACTAAGTTCAGCATGTAACACTGAATGTGATTGGTCGCCCGCACCTTGTTCGCCACAACAGCGACGGGCGGTGAACGTAACCATAATTATATGCTTTCGTCTGCTAGGTCCACCTTGTGATTGGTTAACAGGAAGATTAAGCACAATCGCCTGTTGTAATTGAATAGTGTAGGGCGTAGACCGGCGGGCCTCGTTACGGCTTGGTTGAACAGAGTCCTTGCAATGGATTAGCAAGGACCTTGACGCTTGAAAACCCACGACATTACACGACCTTTATATTTGGACAAAAAAATACCAGGAATGTCCGCCAGCAGTTGCCGTAATGACATTTCAAGGTGTCCATATTAACCAACCCCGGTGACCGCATGATGTATTGNGGCTTACTGGAATTGGCGCAAAATCAAAATGCGCAATGGGAAAATGCGCAACAGAATTGACCTCGCTCCAGGCTTTCTTGCGCGTCCGATAGCATTGCGTGAGTCGCCTGGCCTCGAGTATTGGGATTCCCAGAAGGGCGCATGCATTGTGTTGAGACGCAGTCTGATGTGTGGATCGATAAGTTACTCGTGACAGCCCAGTGAGCCGCCTCGCTAAGTGAGTACCGGGGTATAATGGTTAGGCCTACGTCAATTTTGTGTGTGTGAATGAACAATATGAAAAATCCCATACAAAAACAAAAGCAGATAGGAAGGAGTGTGGTCCCAACAAGGGGTTTGGGGGTTCCCCGAGAGTGCGCGAGTTCACTCACTGATATTTGCATAATATTCCATAAGTTTGAACCATAACAATGCCCACTTTTCACAATCAAATCCATTTTTTCTCGAAATTCCGGGCCTATTGGGGCTTCAGTGTAGGCCTTTATTGAGCATATTCAGAAAATTGGATGAGAAATTTCATCCTCCAGCGGCATTACCAAAAGTAACGGACTGATCACGCGTATATATTACCATGATTACCGTATGCATGAGCGTTCAAGAATGATCACCTCTTGGGTCCATGGGACATAAAATGTGATTGAATGGTGTGTTTTTGAATAATGATATCTCCCCTTTGCGCATTTTTCCATTGCGCATTTTGATTTTGCGCAAATTCCAGTAAGCCTGACTGGGCACCGCCAATCAAAAATTTAGTACCAAATGTTCACGGCCGAAAACTTGACGTTTATACGTTTAGTTTTGATACATACCTAATGAGACTCTCATGAGTTGGTATCTAACAACGGATTTCGGAACATGTGATGTTTTTCATTGTGACAAGCAAGAACTGCGTCACACAACATTTGTTCCGGCTCGATACGGCTCCATCAAGGCCCTGCTTTGTTTTACACATTTTTGAACTGCTTGTTCCTACTTTCATTTCAAATGTGCTGGTAAATGTTTTGAAGTGAAAAACAGGTGCTGGTCGCAAAAACAACGAGCCCCATTTCAGGCAGGCATTCTCTCTCCAATTATCTAACAATACATACCGGCGGTGGAATACGTCAGGTAAATTGTACACGTGCGGCCATACGAGACAGGAGTGCAGACATCAGGCACAGTAATTCATGGTACACCCACCATTCTCGCTGGCCATAAGTATTGCAACATAGGTTTTTTCTTGATTTCTCGGTAGTCAGTCATCAGTCACATTGCTTTTCAAGTGTGGATGTGGTACTTTGAGGTGCAATAAGCCTGTTGGTTCGAAAAGTTATAAGGAAAAGTGAATATATCACGGAAATATCAGAATATCCAAATATCACCGATTTGGGATCTCGAACATTTTGAAGTGCAAGACTACCAAATTTTTACAAAATGAAGACGACGGAAATTCATTCACAACTGCGAAATGAAATGGTCCATGGACCATGTGCTCACCTGGGTGAACGTACCAGAAAAACAAATGACAAATGTTAAATCGAAATGTTCCAGGGTCATGTATCCTCATTAGATGCACCTGATAAAAATTCAGAGACAATCCAGTTGCAGTTCAGGAGTTACTAGACTTTGAGCTTTGGTTTTGGCCACCTGGTGAACCAGCGGAGAATCGAATCCGACCGAAAAGTGGTGTCATAGGTCAACTAACTTATTCCCATTTCGCCTTTTCCTGTTTCGCCTTTTCCCATTTCGCCTTCTTCCCATTTCGCCTTTTTCCCATTTTGCCTTTTCCCATATCGCCTTATTCCCATTTCGCCTTTTCCCGTTCTGCCATTTCCCAATTCGCCTCATGGTAATTGAGTCTTGCACCCCTATCAAATAGTGGACTAGTCTAGACCTAAATAAACAACATACAGAAAAATACCATTTGTATTTTATCACCCAATTTATTTATCACGTTTGTATCACCGTTTGTGATAATTTTCCTAAATTGAACTGAATTCTAGGGACAAAGTAAAAGTAGGCCTACTTTTTACTGCTTTTTGTGTTGATTATTTCTCACCAAAATGAATTGAAATGAATTCTTGAAAGAATTAAAGACTTAAAAAAAGATATTTTCTCTCCTCCTTAGGACATAGAAAATAGTTAAGCATCGGTAACATCATCACCCTCCTGAAAATTTCTTGCCTCCTCAAACTCAAACAGTCAAGAATAAAACACGCCTCCCTCTTCAATTTTTACAAATGCTCCTGCTGCTAAGGTATAGCTTTTTATGTGGCCCCCTTCCAAAGAGTGGCAATACACCCTCCACAGAAAGCTGGGAAAGCATTGAAAAAAATTGATAATAAGAAATCCAATTCAGTAGGCCTATTGGAAATTAAACCACTCGAAGATAATGCAAAGAATTAATAGAAAGAAATCCTTAATTAAGATCTGATTAAATCCTTAATTAAATCCTGAAGTAGGCCTAATTAAGGCCTATAATGAATTTAACTCCTTAACAAGAATGTTTAAAAATCTACCGAAAAAGCCCACAATCAAGGCCTGAGTACATGTGGGCCGAGTGCACGTGGGTTAGTCCATTTTCAAACAGGTAAAATCTGGATAATCCCAAATAAGGCGAATTGCAGAAATGGCGGAATGGGAAAAGGCGAAATGGGAATAAGGCGATATGGGAAAAGGCAAAATGGGAATTAGGTGAAATGGGAAAAGGTGATATGGGAATAAGGTGAAACAGGAAAAGGCGATATGGGAATAAGGTGAAATGGGAAAAAGAAGGCGAATTGGGAAGAGGAAAATGGGAAAAGGCGATATGGGAAGACACCGGGGTGTATATGTACCAAGTTTCAAGTCAATAGCCCAAGCAGTTACGAAACGCACCACCAAATGACTAAATTTTGAACTTTGACCTCTGTGACCTTGAAAAGTCGGTCAAATCAAAAACCCCTTATGTCATGCATCCTCATCAGAAGCACCAATGATAAAAATATGGAGAGGATCCAGTCATTAGTTCATGAGTTATTGCACTTTTTGTGTTTTTGGTTTCCGCCACCTGGTGGCCAAGCTAAGGGTCAAATCGGACCGAAACTTGGGGTAATAGGTCATTTGACCTGGGGGTATATATGTACCAAATTTCAGACCAAACAACCATGACAACTGCGGTTACGAAACGTGCCACTTAAAGGCAAAATTTTGAACTTTGACCTCTGTGACCTTGAAAAGTAGGTCAAATCAAAAGCCCGTTATATATGTAATGTACCCTCATTAGATACACCTATGATAAAAATTTAGAGGTGATCCAGTCATTAGTTCAGGAGTTATTGCACTTTTTGTGTTTTTGGTTTCCGCCACCTGGTGGCAAAGCCAAGAATCTAATCGGACCGAAACTTGCTGTCATAGGTCATCTGACCTAGGGGTATATATGTACGAAGTTTCAGATCAATAGCTCCAGCGGTTACGAAACGTGCCCTGCTAACGGAACACGACGGACGACGACGACGACGGACGCAGACCCACGACAAGAGCTCACCCCAGGTGAGCTAAAAATTAAGCTGAAAATGCGCATCATTGTCGTGTTATTTGGCGTGAAAAAATGCCCAATTTTGTCAAATATCGAGATTTTTTGGAGAAAAGTTAAATTTTCTTGATAACTGTGGCTTTTTATTGGATGAAACTGGCATGGTGGGACACATGGGATGTCAGCTTTACATCAGCAGCGTAATCTCATGCAAAATCTCATTGTTTCAGTTTTTGATAATTTCGATAATATCAAATATCTTTGTTCGCAGTTGATATTTTTCAATTTTTTTTCTTGTAAATACTTGCTCATCATCAGGCTTCATTATCGTGAAAAGGAAAGAACGATCCAGCATCACATGAAGATTTTGTCATTTTCATGTTTTGATATTTCATTTTCATGGCTTGATATTTTCATCAATAGTGAGATTTTTCAATCCAAATTACCAACAGCATGTTTTGCCGCAAGCCCCCTTATATACCGGATTGTTCCCCCAATACCGCTCAATCTACAAACCTAAAATTATCATACTGAGGCGGACAAGGGCCTATTTTCCACGCCTACCATGCCCATGCTCTTCACTCATGAATACTGATTTGATCAGTTGTACCCTCGTGAACTTGGCCAGGAATGCCGCCCTGGGAATATGGGGAATGCGGTAACAGGTGAACAATAGTCGATCAATGGCCAGGCAATCTAACAACCCCTGTTGATCACTCAGCGACTTCCGACGGGTTTTCCAGGACCGCCACACAATTACACGATTACCCCGATTGAAACGAACATCATCACCACAAAATGATTACGGTCAGTGGTAAAAGTGATTGACACTATTGACTGATTATCGATTGTGGACACTCAGCAAACTTTCTTCCAATGAGGTCACTAGTCCAACCCCTCATCAATACTGCAATTTACCGCAGACCCCTCGTGACATGAATCCACCAATTATGAACCATAGTCACCTTTTCCTGGTATCCGCCCCCATTCATGGCGATTTCATACACTGTGCGCGGTATTGGGGGAACAATCCAGTATTCGAAAATAGGTGTAAAAGTAGTAGACGTGAGAGAAACCCAGAAAAAACCTATTTTGCAATACTTATGGCCAGTGAGTGTATGGTTTCTGGAAAAACAGATTCCTCTGGCCCAGGGAAAATGGCAATGGAAAAGGTCACGATATCAGCAATCACTGAAAACTCAGACAAATGTCCGTACAGGAAAATCTTTGCCGACGTCTTTTATTTATATATGTGCGGGATAACGCCAGTTGTACTCATCGAAATTGTATTAAATACCTTCAATCTGGTCGTTTTGCGCATGCGTGTAGTGCGCAGCGGTTCCACTGCTATTTTTCTACTTCGTATTATTGCGGGAAATGACCTCTGCTTCCTTATCACCTGTCTCATCTATTTCTCATTCCGACATTTGCTCATTTACACTACCCGACCTTTGGGTGTCTTCACGATGCCGGACACCGATATAGGACCAGATATTTTCTATGCAACGCTGCCAATATATTTCATAACACTGCAGGTAAGAAATTGGTTGGTTGTGCTCGCAACTTTCGAGAGATTCTTCAGCATAGTTTTCCCTCTGTGGGCCAGAGCTCACTCAACTAAAAAGAATGTCGGGGGAGTCGCCCTGTTTGTTATAAGCGTTTCTGTTCTCTGTTATATGCCAAAATTCTGGTCGTTGGGCCTTGTACTAAGAATTAACCGTTGCACGGATAGCCTGGAAACAATGCTCCAAATTAACGACTGGGACAGCGCGTATGGCAACTTTCTCTACATCATCGGTATTGCCTTTGGTCCTCTCATCCTTATCTGTGTCCTGAACACAGCGTTAGTAATCGCACTGAGGCGAGCTCTGAAGAAAAGGGCCGTCCTGAAGGCCAAATCCGGATCACAAGCAAAACCAAATCAGGCAGACAACGACCAGCTTCAGGCGACAGTCATGGTCATTTCATTGGCTGCTGTGTTCATTGTTTGTGAGACGCCGGTATCTCTCGATCGGTTTGTCCGAATTGCCGGTGTCTCGTTCTCCGCAGATGATCTTTTTGTGAATTACGCCAGAAAAACTGGCTTGTTGCTTGTCATCTTAGATTCGTCGGTAAATTTTGTAGCGTATGCTATCTCCAACAGAACGTTTCGCCATGGCTTCATGGCGCTAATAAGAATGAAATTGGTGAAACAGGGGTAATAGAATATAATGTCCCCCGATATATGATGTCCTCCAACAATACATTTACGGATTAAGCGGCACCATTGAATTGGACTCTAGACAGACAAAGACCCTTACTCCTGTGGCAAACTATACAAGGGCATCGGGAAGTCGGCGGCATTAGATTCTATCACACCTGGGCTGGAGATACCCAAAGCACCTTTCAAAACAAGCTCCAGAACTAGCCACTTTACTTCTCACTGGTTTAGCAGTGGAACCTGAGAAAAGTGGTCGAACTGGAACTTGTTGAGAGAGGTGGTTAATGTGGTTTGAACGGGTAACAAACTTTGACAGGCACAGTCGCACAATAACACTCTGTAAATGGACTTCATTGGGATTTTCTTATCAAGTTAAGGCTTTGAGTTAATCAGAGTGACGAGTCGTTGGTGTCATGGGTGAAATACGTGCAAGGGGAAAGGTAGCAATTGCCGCAGCTGCTTTAGTGACGGGTCCGTTTAAATCCTGGCACTGGCACTGGCATTTGGCACTTTTTCGCCAGGAAATATACTAATCTATAAGATTTATGTCTCAGGAAGTACATGTTGTGAAGAGATAACGCCTGCAACTTTATCTATATAGGACTACATGCTGCTCATTGTAACAATTTTTTAAAAACTGTAAGCCCCGCAGGACGTTTGCATTGAAATGAATAATCTGGCTGATTTGTGTCAGTTGCGAATTGTGGCGACTTGTGTTGATCGTTCAAAAACGAAATTGTATCTCACGTTTGCCACTACGACTACATAATGCAACCTCGTTCCCAGGGCTTAACGTTGGCTTGTTAAGCCCTGGCTTCAGAACCGAACACCTCGGCAGTGATTGGCTATCGGTGTGACGTCATACCCAATTTGAAATTTGAAATACCCAAGGAAAATGGATAAAAATATGGTTTATTTTATTTTATTTTTCATATCATAGCAAACATTATTCTTTCTGATGATAGACATAAATGTTCATACTACAGTTTAATGAAAATATATTATTTTTACAATCATTACTGTAACCGAGGTTGAAATAAGCGTTGGGGACGAGGTGCCAAGAATCTTGGAAGTGAATCCAGGGTCTAACGACCGAAGCCGAAAATGACCTCGTCCCAAGGCAAAAGCAGAAGAAATTTCGAGTTAGATCCTGGGGACGAGGTTGTACATAATGTCAACTAACTAAAGAACAGTTATTTTTACACTGATGTTTGTTGTAAATCGATTGATAATGATTGCACACCAGGAATGAAAGAAGTAATCCTTCAGGGCCGGATGTGCATGTTTCTCTCTTCACGCCTCTGGTACCTATTTAGCTACATATCTGCATGAAGACATGTAATATTTTTCATTGACAAGCAAGAACGGCATCGCACAATATCCATCCTGGCAGGGAAAGGATACTCATGGATGTGACCCTAAAATCGACGTGACATTTCATGCGGAAGGCCCAGTGTAGACTCTTCCAAAATCAGGTAATCCATATCCCAGCGACTTCATCTGCAAGGATTGTGCGGCAGAGTTGATTGAGAATTAGTATTAATCACATAGTTGGACCCTGGGTCCATATTCATAAACATCTAAGTGTGATAGATATTTTTTGTGTTGTTGAATAAAGGATAAGTATCACACTTACGGTCGTATTCTAGAAGCTTCTTTAACTCTCAAGTTTACCTTTAGCTGTTGTGTGCAGGGCAGAATACAAAAGTTTAAAGTGGACCTTAGAGTTAAGGCGGCTTCTATAATACGGGCTTAAGGGCCCTGTGTCATTATTCATAAACATACTTAGGACAAAGTGTGATACTTGTCTTTTGTGTTGAACAAAGGATAAGTGTCACACTTAGACTTAAGAACTTTTATGATGGGCCCTGGGACATAAGAGGAATAAAGGAACACGTTTGTGCACAACTGGTAACGATTGATATGCCACCATAGCGATGATGGTGATGCCCTACGTCATACGATTCTACCTAAACACAATTTGCAGAAGGTAAATGTGTCTGCTCGATAAAGAGCTGTTGCTTGCTTCGTTGAATACATATAGTTTTGAACTGTTTGCACTTACTTTCATTTCAAATGTGTTGATAAATGTTTTGAAGTGAAAAACCGGTGCCAATCACAAAGACAACAGGCAACACATCGGGCATCCTGAAGGCAATACGAATACGGAATGTCAGAAAACGCATGAAAAGTGCGTCAGTCAGCAGTCCGTCTGAAAAAAGCGGAATCTCCTGTCCCGAGAAAAATGACAGTAAAAACGTCTCTGTAGCTAAACGAACACCAAAGGACAACTCAGATAAATGTCCGTACAGGGAAGTCTTCGCCGACGTTTTTTATTTATATACTGTGGTCGCGGAGTTATGCCGGAGTGGAGGCCATATCCACCCATTTTGCTATTACCATATCACTTGGTCACGCCGTGTCCTAGGATTAGTTCTGGTGAATTTGGGGTTGGCTCTGTGTACTGAAATTTTGGTGTGGGTGGATCCAGGTTTCTATTACATGATGTATTAAGGCTACGCCTGCGAGTCAAAAGTAGGCCTGCAGAACCGCCCCCACTCCGGCATAACTCCACGACCACAGTATGCTCGGGATAACACCAGTTATTCTTATTGGAATTGTACTAAATATTCTCAACCTGATCATTCTGCGCATGCGTGGGCTGCGCAGCGGTTCCACTGCAATATTCCTGCTGCGCATAAAATTGCCGGCAACGACCTCTGCTTTCTAATCACCTGTTTAATCTATTTCTCCATTCGACATATGCTTGTTTACGTCACTCGACCGTTGGTTGTCTTCACCATGCCAGACTCTGATATAGGACCAGCAATATTCTATGCGTCACTGCCATTTTATTTCATAACTCTGCAAGTACGGAATTGGTTGGTTGTGCTCACAACTTTCGAGAGATTCTTGAGCATTGGCTTCCCTCTGTGGGCCAGAGCTCACTCAACCAAAAAGAATGTCGGGAGAGTTGCTATGTTTGTCATAAGCGTTTCCGTTGTCTGTTATATCCCTAAATTCTGGTTTTTGGGCCTTGAAATGAGAACAAATCGCTGTTCAGGTCGCCATGAAACAATGCTCCGAATTAACGACTGGGACCACGCCTATGGCCACTTTCTCTACATCATTGGTATTGCCTTCGGTCCGCTCATCCTTATATATATTCTTAACACAGCGTTAATCATCGCACTGAGGCGGGCGCTGAGTCGAAGGAAATTCATGAAGGCCGAATCCGGAGCCTAAACCAAGCCAAATCAGGTCGACAACGACCAAATACAAGCGACTGTCATGGTTATTTCATTGGCGGTTGTGTTCACTGTTTGTGAGACGCCGACATCGCTCGATCGATTTGTCCAAATTGCCGGCGTGTCATTCTCAGCTGATGATCTTTTTTTCAATTACGTTTCAATTTTTTCAAGTACATGCATGAGCCTTACCTGCCGATATTAAAGGTGCTCTAGTTCGAATTGTAAACATTACGGTTTGTTTATTTACTTGGTTGATTATAATAGTTATTTTTCCTGCGGACAGGTGGCAGCACCGTGTATAAACACATTAATGTTATCTATTTTTATATCTATCTTGATAAATATTCTTGTAACTGAAATATATTTATGATTTTACGCTCAAAAACAAACAAAACGTTCTGAAAGGCGAGATTTAATTCGATTTTATTCAATTTGTTAGTACCAGAAGTTGACAATAGGTGGCACACCGTAATGTTTACAATTCGAACTAGAGCGCCTTTAAGTTCAACAAAGTATCAGTCCCATTGGTACGACAGCCACTTTATGTATTTGGTTGGAACGGAGACCAGCAAGGCATCATTTGTTGATTGCTAGGCTCCCGCACTTCACCTGAGTGCGTTACAAGACGGTCATGAACGTTTTAGTATAGTTGCTCGAGACTATCATAAAATGTCAGGTTGTTGCACAATGAATGGTCCCTTGCCGGAAGCATCGATCCTCGACCCGCGCATATGTCATGTGCTTAGGGGCCGTCTCAAATTTACACTGATTCCAAAAAAGACAAAGTGACTTCATCTTTTCCCTGACCCCCTCCTCCCCTTGAAAAGATGAAGTGGGCACTTGACAGTGGCTTCATCCATGTAGGGACATTTATAGCTCTGACTCATACATTCCATATAGTAGGCCCATATAGCCCGTCTGGTTATGTCATTGGATAAATTTAGGAACAACCCATAATCCGGGAAACCGCAGACTTGATGACATGCGGGTAGTTATATTCATCGAACCGTACTAACCACAAAGCCGCCGAGTCGCTCCCATTTGGGCGCGAAAGCATATGTATCGGTAGACCTAACTACATTTTGGTTATTCGTTTGTACCACATACTTGTACGAGTGGACCTCTACATTTGCACAAAACTGGGCCATTGCTTTATCATATATTGCATAAGTGGTGCATGCTGACTTTGTACTTTGTGCATATCCAGTATCTCTGCATGCACTTCATAGAGTATGATGTGTAGTGCAAACTTCAGTAAAACTATTTCCATGCCTGCTTTTGGAGACACCACTTCTTGACATAAATTTACAAGTTTGCCACTTTGGTATACCCTTAAATTCTAAATTTGCGCTAATTCAGACCTTAAAAACTTACCTGCATCATCCGTTCGTCCAGATGTGTTTCGAATATAATATCCATAGATTGTACAAGATAAAACCCCTTGATCTGCTGATTGAATGACAGTCCTTCCAAATCATAGCTGAATCGAGGGCACCCATGATGTTTACAATAGAGAGTTTTCGCAAAGCCCCCGAAACGCCGATGCGAGCGCCTATTCTATCATGTCTATTGTTCGCTGCTCCCCTCGTGGCATCGAACAATGGGATTGGCTTTCGCGTTGGCGTTTCGGGGGCTTTGCGAAAACTCTCTATTACTGCGAACACAACGCGAATAATAAAATTCAACCTAAAAACGCTAATCAATTTAAATACAAACACAAACACAATAACATCCATCCCGTTTTATTTTTTATGACCAAAATATAATGAAAACGTAATGCCTAGATGCGGAATTATATCATCATGATCATGAGCCGGCGGATGTAGACTGATAGACAATCCGCTAAGAGGCCAGGTTCTCTACCTCGTTTCCAGGCTGGGTGGCCGTACATTGACCTGTGGAAAGAGTGCCATTCAACGTCTACCTTAGATCTAGGTTAGCGTCGTTTAGCTCGTTTCAAGGTTGCAGTTGGCCGAGTATTGGCCTGTGGAAGAGCCGTGCAAACGGACACCTGGGTCCAGGCCCCTGGAACACGGCCACAGCATCTCAGACCAGTAGCAATGATGACGTCTACGACTTCATAAAAATCGGATACCTCGCACAAAAGTGCGTTGATCGACGAGACCGTTCAAATTCAACCACATAAACCATCAGTATTTAGCTAAGACATTGAGCTTTCCATTAGTGCAGTTGATTTTTGCATAATGCAAATAGTGCGGTATGGTATGTTTTCCCGTAGGATTTTTTTGCTAAAGTTTATTTTTTTACTGTTTTGGCTTCAGTGAGGTTCTAACTGCCCAAAAATGACGGGGTGCAATTTTCTGACCTTTCCCTCACTTTCCGGGGGACACCAGTGGATGCAATGGCTGAGATTTGTACAGGAGAATGGGAGTTCGATGTACAGCTAACTTTTGAACGGTGGGATTTACACCCCATAAATGTATTACCAAGATATAGAAATGTGGTGCCTCGGAATCAGATAGGCATATTAATTGTTTTTAGTCATTATGTAATGAGAGATGACGGTTTTCATATAAATTAACACAAAATGAGTCAAAATGCATAAAACGTCATTTCCTAATTACGTAAACTGCTTAAAAATGCCACAGAATAGGTTTATTTGATTCCGAGGCACCATATTTCTATCTGTTGGTAATACATTTATGGGGTGTAAATCCAACAATATAAAAGTTAGCAGTACATTGTCTCCCATTCTCCTGTACAAAGCTCAGTTGTTGCGTCCATTGATGTCCAACATGTCCAATGGTAAAGTCAGTTCGCAAAATTGGGGGACGCCCCACAAAGAGGTTAGTGGTCAGAAAATTTGCACCCCATCCCCACCAATTTCTGATAGTTTGGACCCTAAAGTACCTAGAACTGCAAAAAAAATCAACTTTAGCACAAAAATCCTACGGGAGCTGCTTTGTTGACACACCATACCGCACTAAAATAAGTGAAGAGAAATCATTCGAAAAATTTCATCCCCTGCACAGAATTAGAGGTCGTTTGGAATCGACGGTTGTTAAAAAACATCGTTATAACGACATAAATACTTTCTGCATAAAACCAGCCAAACTAAATGGATGAAGAAATTATCAATCCCCAATCTGCATTTATTCATACTTTCATGCATGTTTCAACAGCAGTAGGTAATAGCCCTGGTTACACCTATCCAAAATCCCCGTGCTTTTTGAGACACGGGGTTTTTCCGAACCAGAAAAAACACGGCGTTGACACGGCGAGCGGTTACACTACTAAAAGTGCGATTGGTAATAAGTTCCGTATCCCGGCGATAGGGGCACTGCAGGTAGGCAACTCTCCGTCATCGAGTGGCTACTGGAGGCGTGAAATAGCCTATACGCATGCGCATGACTCATCGATTTGCATCGCCGTCTGTCGCCGGGTGCTTGGAACTACAAATAAACACGGGGATTTCGCCGTTACACTACATAAAATCCCCGTGTCTAAATAGCCCCGGCGTTGCCCCTTCGAGCTCGCTGGGGCTAATAAGCACGGGGATTTCAGACACGGGTCTATTTAGACTCGGCGATTTATAGGTGTAACCGCAAAATCCCCGGGGAAAGCACGGGGATTTATGTAGTGTAACCACTGCTATAGTAATGGCGCTGAGAGGGTTTTTGTGGGACAAAGAGATGTCCGGCAAAACTCTTCAAATTATAAAAGTGGGATATCGGGGGGGTTGAAATTCACGAGGGTAGAACTTCGTTTCTAAGGTAGCACTTTTTAAATGGCGCCTGTTGTTGCCATTGCGACAATTTCTGCACCACTCACGAGGAATTCAATTTGGTCTATCTTCTGAACGCGTAGACTTAAAATGAAAACAAAACGTCAATTTATAAGTTCAGATATGCTCTATACAATTATGCTAATGAGACTCTTGTCCGAGGTCAAGGTCATTGTTATAGGTCAGGTTCAAACAAACAAAAATCCGAAAAAGTCATTTCCGTCTTATGTAGTTGGCTCTAGTTTGTTGCCAATGTCATCAAACTTCTGTTTCGTATGTGTCAATTAGCTTTGGAGGGTATAAGGTTCACATATCAAATAGATTAATTTCCATGATTGCCAAGGTAACCAGGGTGATACAGGCACGCTTTTTCCACGTGATCCTTTTCCTCAAACGCCATAACTTGAGAACCATTTGTTGCATTGATGGTTTTTGACTTTGTGTCTATCCCTAGGTTTTAGGCGTCAAGGAATCCACTGGCACAGGTTACATAACTCTCCCTTTATCAGGGATATCGAAATTAAAGATGGCCGTCAAGATGGCCGCCAGTTACCCTTATTAACTGGTCATAACTCGAGAACCGTTTGTCATGGAGTGATGATTTTGTGTCTATCTTTAGGTTTTAGGGCTAAGGAATCCACTGACAGGTTACATGACACAGTGACATAAAAAAACAGGATTGCCGTCAATTACCATAAAGTAAATAATGGTCATTCGAAAACCGTGTCTTGGTATTATTCTTTACTGTTAAATGCTTAACCTTCACAACGTAGAGTCGATACCATTCATTGAGTAGCGATTAATCTATTTTCATTGAGTTTTGTTAATGATTTCCGGGTAATTGAAGCTTCAGGTTTTTATGGTACTGAATGTACAGGGTGAGTAAAAAAATGTTCCTCCAACTTTCTTGGCTTACCATACAAAGTTTCTGACAGATACTGAAACATAAATGGTGCCATCCTTTTCCTATGCATGTTTACTAAGTCGTGTGTAAAAATCATCCATGCGTGACCACGCATATGGTCACCGGAGCCCATTGTTGCACAGTGACCAGAAATGCAAGTTACACAATGTAGGGCATTCCGAGTACCGATACTCCATGTTTCCACAAGTCAAATGACTAATAAGGCTCCCGTTCCATAGATTTCACATGTTCACGATTCATTGGCCTTTTTGCACGGTTCACGCGTGAATTGTCATGTTTCACGGGTGAACCCAAGATTGGGCAATGTATTTCCTATGATGCGGGTTCCATAGGCGTCATTTTTCTACCTTCGGACAAGTACGATTCATTTCATGCGTGAATAAATGACGATCACCCATGACTCGAGGAATGAACATGCTCATTCTTTTGGGCGTGAATTCTGTGGAACCAACCCTCTAAATGTAAGATCGTGAAAAATGAAACGGGAAACGGGAAAAGTGAAAACGTTAACTCTATGGAACAGCAGCCTAAGAAACAAATTACTTGAAAAAATGGATACTTTTATTGAAGCTGAGGCGTTCAACACATTTAATCAGTGACTTCCCCATAATTGATCACGGAAAAGGCCCACTGACTACAAACATCAGTGCTTCGACATTGTGTAACTTGCATTTCTGGTCACTGTGCAACAATGGGCTCTGGTGACCCGCGTGGTCACACATGGATGATTTTTACACACGACTTAGTAAACATCCATAGGAAAAGGTTGGCACCATTTATGTTTCAGTACCTGTCATAAACCCTGTATGGTATGGCAAGAAATTTGGAGGAAATTTTTTTTTGACTCGCCCTGTAGTATCGGAAACCATATTGTTTTGTCCAGCGGGAATAGCGTAGAGCAGAAAAGAAACTCCAAATGTTTGTGCCAATGTATAATTATATAACATGTATATCAAGTTCCCGACAACTGTTATTAAGGTGGCGGGGGTGACAAGCCCGGCGTATTTTCCCGCTGAATATGGAAATGATTTGAATGAATTTATTCATGGGCTCAACCGCAGTCGGTCACAATCATAGCCTGTTTCAATATTTGGCAAGTGTAGTTCTTAGGCATGTTGGGCCCGGAATGGTATTGCGCAATACCTCTTTCGACGCCTTTCCATTAGGCCACGCCGTTCCCTAACAATAGCTCTGTCGTCGATGATTTTTGAACAGACTTCATCCGAACGTGACCAACTCCACACGCGTTCTTCATTACCATAACAAAGGGCTCGCGGGGAAAGTTGCGGACTTTCTCACAAATTTTCACGAGCGATTTCTTTTTTGTGCGTGGATCGATGGTCAATCTGATTTCGAATATGATCTAGAAAAAACTTCTTCTAAGGCCGTTCCAGCCCCGATTTTTGAATTTCAGACGAAAACACCCAAAATTATTCAGTTTTCTGTTTTGACCTTTTTCAGGCCACTAATTAAGCAATTGCTAATTAGTTATTACAATTTTGAAAAATCGGGCCTCGAACGACCATAGAACTCACCATGCTGCATCCATCACTACCTAAAATCCGGTCATTTGGAGCCGGCTGTAACCGTCATCGCCTCTGAAAACTTCATCGGGGACTTGCCATTGTTCATGAATAAAGTTACATAGTCAGTTAATTATTGTGCAGCTTTTCAATTCGGAGATCTGAAACAATACATAAACTCACAAATTTCGTTGGCAAAATAAACTTCGGTCGGAGCACATTCGTGCAATTCAATTTCAAACGGACCTCAATTGGATGCGTTCACTAACTCCCCCGCCACCTTAAACACGTAATGCTGGAAATCGGTTGGCAACCAGTTTTTCCTCCGCGGAATGAAAAGCAACGTTTATAAGGTTTTCCCTCAGGGTCGGATGGCAAGTTTCTCTCTTCTACAGCAAGCAACTACGAAGACTCCTCTCACGAGTTTGTATATAGGCCTACATCTGTCACAATGTAACAACGGATTTCGGAACATGTGATATTCTTCATTGCGACACGCAGGAATTGCGTCAAACAACATTTGGACAATAACTGGAACGATATTCCATCAATTTTGAGTGTACATGTAGTGCATGCAGGAGAGTTGTCGGAGATTTACCAGTAGGTGCAACAGTCTTCACATCTTGAACCTAAAAGGAAGAAAGGAACACGTTTGTTCACTGGGAGAGACACGTATGTTATGCCGTGTTTCCACTTGGCCGGCGAATCACCGCAGATCACCAGCCGAGAGTAGAATTAGAAATATCTTTTACAAACAAAACTGTTGACACCTTTTCTGAAAAGTGGGACCCAATCTTAGAATTTCTTTGAAAATCGATGTAATCAATTATAGAGTGATGAGCTAAGGGGGATAGACCTATTGGGGGGGGGGGGGG